>MJUU01005111.1:8049-30181 GCA_002080025.1 Modiolus philippinarum
CTGTTTTATTCAAAGATCCATTATTGATATTGCAATAAATAACGCAAAATCATGCTACAAACTTTTCCAAATGTGTAAATCTCCACATTTATGAAAATAATCCAACTTTTACTTAAAGTATCAAACCAAGCAAATTATTTTTGTTGCAGAAGAAATCAGTAAATGAATAAAATGTACAACTACATGTTGCACAGAAATTGTCCATTCACTCTATTGGACTGGTAAGTATGTATAATACCTTTCATTGTAGCTATAGCAGATAACGCCTAGCTGGACCTGTGCTAAAATTACATTGCCAAATTCAAGGAGGATACCTAGGTTTAGACAGTGAGCACTGTAATACAGATCAATTTGTTACAAATGTGGCAAACCCTTCTATTAATGTTGTAGCAATAGGCAATACATGGCAGCTAATCTTAAACCTTTAATTTGAGTTGTAGTGTATGATTGCTTGATCCATACTAAAATTTCGAAAGCTGTTTCCTAGAGGACATCCTCAATTGAAAAATTGGAATTCGTTAATTTCTGCTGGAGACATTTAGTTAGTGGTACCGCAAAAATAGGTATGAAAGATATATCTTTTATTCCTTTAAAATTATAGCATACTTTACACAAAATATTCAACCCACACACTAAGCTAAGCTTCTCCCGTCACTTTTTTTATTATTACAATTTAAAAATTTATGCCAAATCTCATCAGCCATGAAAGACTGTAACTAATCAATGATATTCTTATCTGGTAGTAGTGATTACTAATCATTTGTCAAACTGTATTTGATGATTAGGCGTAGAAATCCTTACAAAATTAGTAAATACGGATAATTACAAGACTATTTAATGAATTGCTGGTTGTTTTTAAATGCACATGGAATTATATGTAATTCCTAAATTTCAGTTACTAGATATAATCACTTATTACACTAATATGTTGTAACATATACATTGAATAAATGTACATGTTTGTTGTGATAATTAGGGGTTAGAAAAGGTTTGGATATGATCTAATGCAGAGTACCGAAGTAATCATCCCGGGGTATTCAGATGAAAATTATCTGAAATTATAATTTATTTTTAGCAAACTGTTACCCTATCGCAGGAATATCGACCTGAAAATCAATTGACTTTACTGTCGCCTGTAAGAAATTATATATCATGATAATATAAGTCTGTTTTGACGTTGTATATACGAACCAAAACAACCAGACCGATAAGGTTCTGTATTTTGTAATAAGTTATAAACATGCGACCAAGGTTTCTTTTCTAATTGAGGATATTTATTCAAAAGAAACTAATATTTTCTTGAAATATTCTAATTTTGGCCACTCACTTTAACCTGGAAGGTTCTATGTAATGTGAAAAGTAAGCATCTGGCCAGATTTTGTTACAATGGGATGAAGGAAACTCAAGCTGTTATATTGAGAACCAAATTTTCTTTAAAAAAATATTTAAACTTTTTAAGCCATCGCGATCTCGTCCTGTATAAGGTATTAATGCTCTAATCCTTTGGTTTCTGTCTTATATGATAAGTCAGCATGAGACCAAGTTTGGTTGTTATCTGATGAAGAATACTCAAGGTATCATTTTAAAACCTTATTTTTTATTTTTGTGTCTTTCTTACTACTGTGATATTTAAGAATAGGCCCGCAGCATCCTCTGAGCTTGGAGTATGAGCCATCCTAACAGAGGACCCCGAGGGAACCCCGGGATATAGAAATAGGACCCAGTATCTCCGGCTTGCGGGGTGTGACCCCTCCTAAACGGAGGCTGACCCCGAGGGTCCCGGGATATAGAAATAGGACCCATTCCGTGGTTGTGCGGGATTAATAAATACACAACCCATCTTTCGGATGGGATGTAAACTCAGGTCCACGTGTTGGAAGAAATGCCACGCTTCCTGCACGTTAAAGAACCCTTGTAGCAAGCTCCTGTTGGGGTGGTCCGTAGGTGATCGGCTTCAAGGCTAAATTCCCCGCCCTTGACGATTTCACCCTACTTTTCCAGTGGCAGTCAGAATTTCCCGTCCCATGGCCATTTCCATACCCCAAAGTGATTATTTATCAACAAACTTGTTCTCGTCTTGATATAGCTGAAATATTGCTGAGTAGACGTTAAACAATATTCAATCAATCAACTACTGTGATATTAAGGTGGCTCACTCATCACATTTTTGAATTTGTGTCATATTGCGGAACTCCTCTCTCTTTTCCAGTTTATGGCTTACAGATTTTTTTTTTCGCACGGAACCCCTCTATTTATTTCATGAATGGCCAAATCAAGACAACTGACGAGTTTTCATAAAATTCTTGATATCCGCATAAACTTTAAGCAATTTTCAACAATTTTTACCTTCCGTTTTGTGTCTAGTGGTCTTCAAAGATGGTATGCTTCCTTATATTATTTGTCCTTTCAAAGCTTGCTAGCTTGTTGTGCATAAAATAGGCTCTATTTGAGATTGCGTTTGATTAGGCCAAATGCAAAATTTATTTGAATAAACAATTGTGAAAGTAGGCTTGAAATAAAAAAATAAATTTCAATAGTTTGAACTGAAATACATTGGTTATTTAGGCCATATAGACTGAAAAGTTTACTCCTTTCCTAACAGTATTAAACACTTTTTTGTAAAAAATTGGATCGTTTAATTTTCACCAAAAAATGAGAATAGAAAGGAAATTAGTTTTTGTAAGATATATTAAGATTTTATTTAAAAAAAAATCTATCGTTGCATTTTTTCAAAATTTAGAATAAAGTAGGCAAAAATCAATAAAATTCTTGAAACACTGCTTTAAATTACTCCCTCGAAAGAAATCTGAATTTTACACAATTTCTTTAATTTTTTGATATCATTGCAAGAAATGTAGAAATAATGTGCGAAGTAAAAGTAATTTTTATGTTTGGTAGTGATTAACATGACAAAAAGAATTTTTATTTGATTTTTTTTATATACAATTTTGAAATTTTAATTATACCAATCACAATGGTGCCATTTATCTATGTATGTGCTATACAAGTAAAAAACAGAGTTATCTCCCAATACCCTAGGTCTATCCCCTTAAATGGCCATTTCGAGAATTTAAATTTACAGTAACTGTGGTATTAAGACCTCATCAATTATATAGTTCCGACTCCGACCATGTATATGACTGGTAATCTGTAAGACTTATAAAGTAACGTATATTGACCACTGCTTATTAATCCCCTACCGCAGAAAGCCGAAGAAGACTCAGTGGTCCATCCGTCTGTCGGCCCATCAGTCCTGCATCTGTTTTCTGCGCCCTTTTTTCTAAACAATTGCAGGTATTGATGTAATATTTTTATTTGGGTCTACCATAATGACTAACAGATAAAGTTTACTGAGTAATTAGCCTAAGACTTGGAAACATTTCCTAAACAGTTGCAGGTATTGGTCTAATCAGATTTGGCACACGAATTGGGTTGCATTTCAAGTTCGAGTTGGTTCCGATCCACTTATTTTTGATGGAGTTAGAAAATTTAAGTAAAATATCAATCTTCCGCACTTCTTCCTTAACCATTACAGGTATTGACCTCTGTGAATCTTCGTCTATAAGTTACAGATCAAGTTCGATTTTGGTTCCGATTCAATGATTTCGAATTGAGTTATGCGTCTTTGACTCAAAAATGTTTTTCTTTTACTATTTGTGTAGGTAAAACTAAGCTTTCTTCTTAACCCACAGTGGACTTGGTATTGCCCTGCAATACGACCAACAATTGCTTTAATGAGGATTCTGAATAAATGTTACAAGTATCTTAAAAACAAATCGCAGATTTTTTCAAAAGCATTACATATTTATAAAAAAGAGAAAAATATTGGCTTATAGATAATTTCTTGTGATGATTTATTCCATGTTTCGAATGCTGACGTAATGAAATCCGAAATTCGGTTTTTAAGTCAAACAATGCAACATTAATTATCGTGTTTCCGACTTTTTATTATCTACGAGACATGCAACAATATATAAGTCAGTTAACATAACACAAGAATAAACCATCAAGTTCACAGATTAATGGGCTTCCATTGATTTTCATAGTCATCGAAATTTGTCTTACTTAAACAGTACTCTTACAATTATTTGTCTAGAAAGTCAATAACATATTTTTGAATAGCAACCAAAGTTATTTTGTTTTGCATTAAAGATATCAGCTTAAACTCAAATTTAAATTGAGTTGAAAAAACTTTAAATTTTTGCACAAACAGTGTTATTTAGAATGAGTTCTGGAAACTGCAGCTAAAATGAATTTGTAATATTTTATTGGCCTGGTTGGCTTCTCTGTGAGATCTTGTTGGTTATTTGTTCTCTATCAGCTTTTTTTTTGCATTTTTCGGATTATTGTCTTCCAAGTTTTTTAGTTTGATCTGCACTGAAAAGGGATAAGTTGCCAAAATAGTAAATTTACCATTAACTTCGGTATTTTGTTATTTATTTTTTGGACAACTCTTTCTCGTTACTGTTGACGGTACCGATTTTTAGCTAAACCGACTCCAGCTTTTGAATCAGTGTGAAAAATCGCAGTGCTTAGTCATATTTTATTGCTTTTTTACGATTTGTCAAGTTATAGCGATATAGGATAGAGCAAAATTGTCATATAAAGATTGGAAAAAAAAATAATCATCTAAGAATTGATGACCGATTTTGAATCAAGGTAGTACGGGGGTTAAAAACTGCGCATCATTCTTGCACATCTGATAGAAAATGAAAGTCACTATGGGAATGTTGGCGAAATGCTTTTCGATGTCTTGTGATAGTTAAATTTGATCAAAAACACAACTTTTATTCGGTAACCATGCAGAAAATCAAACCTTTTCAGTAAACTCCTGTTCTATTAAGGGGAGATACTGTTTTTGTTTTGTTTTTGTTTTTTGTTTTTTTTTTGCAGCTTATTCAAAAATCAGTTCGGTAACCCAAAAATTCTGTTCAGGCAAACCGAAGGAAAGTATTTTAACTAGTAATTAACCAAGTTTAAATAAATTCTACTTGATGTAACTAAATGAATTAAAAATTTTGTTAAAATTCACTCAGTTTCCCTATCATTTCAACCAAAATTAGCTGATTTTTGGATGACAGATTTCACCCTTATATGGCCGGTGACTCCGAATTTTCATTTAATTTTTTGTATGCCTTAATAACAAAGCATAAGTCATGAAAATACCAGGAAGATCTATCTGGTTACTTGGTACAGGCATGGTGTTAAAGAGATATATAATGCATAAGTAATGAATTGGCTTTCATCTTTGTATCCAAGCTTTTGACATATAATATGCATATGTATTGCCCCTGAAACTATTTATTACGCATCATGTTTATTTAAAGGCCTGATCGTCTACGTGAATTGCACATTTCACATTGTTTCGACAATGTTAAATCAAGAATGTAGGATTGGGTGATGTCTATATTCGCTTAACCTTTTAATTGAAAGATCAATTACAAATAACATGTCTACTCACCTTTTTGTCTTTTCAACAAATTTTATTCCATTTGAATCTTATACCTTTATATAGCGTAAGGGTTGTCTTGTTAAGAAATTACCATATTTTATGAAATTCTACATTATCGATAATTTTCATTCTTGTCGAATTTCAATTTGAACACGTTTTACCTCTCGTTAAAAAGTCTCCAAATTCAGTAAAAAATGCCAATTTTCTGTTTTTTTTTTTTTTACAATAATTCACTTGATGGTCAGTTGGCATTTATTTTCAGAAATTCTAAATTTATAACAAGTGAGGCTGCTATTGTATTGTGTAAGCACTTTGATTACTGGTTTCAAGAAATAAACATCTGCATTTATTAGAACTTTATCTTTGTTTTACACCAGGAGCTAAAAGTCACCAAACACGGAAAAAGGTCGTTAGGACACTTGTGATTTATTCGCCGATTGACATTACAAAAAGATATGTATTTTTTTTTGCCCAGGTACTAAAGGGGTAGATGCATTTGCTCGCGACTGGTCTTCGTTTAAGTGTTGAATTGTTCCTCCCATTAAGCTAGTTAGCAAAGCTATTTTACATATTTACGCATGCAAAGGTCACAGGACTTTAGTTATACCCAAATGGTCTTCTTCTCCTTTCTTGCCTCTTTTTGGACTTCAAAAGGGGGTCTGGCATTAATAGCATATTTTCTTCGGATAAACTGACATTTAATGTACTTGTGTTAAGGCTTGATTCAAGAGATACCTAGATGTTTAGATATTATTAAGATTAACAGAAAAAAATGATTTTCTTTGGTACAAGTATTTACTTTAACCCTTCATAAGTAAACTTGATTGATCTTTCATGTGTTTCATTTAGGACCCCGTACGATTTTTTGTTTTACAACCCGTGATGGGTTTTACTTTTTAACAAGTGAATGGCAATACTTATGAACCCGTTACGGGTATGCTTTTTGTTTTACAACCACCAGTGGCGGTTATTTCTTATGATCCCATGATGGATACGAACCAATGATGGATGTTATGTAATTTAGAAACCCTTTAGTGGGTATGAATTATTAGCCTGTGATGGATGTGAATTATTAGCTCGCGTTGGGTATGAATTATTAACCAATGATGTGTATGATTTATTTGCCCATTATGGGTATTCTTACTTATTCGCTATTTTTCTTCTTTATTGCTTTATTTGTTGTACAGTGTTGAGATTTCTACACTTCAAACAACGGGTGATGCAAAATAATAATAATAATAATAATAATTACAAAAATGTATAATAATAATTGAATTTAGTATTTTTAATTTAGTTTTTATTATTTTCATCGACTTGTAAGTTCATTTCATTTCCGTTTTTTAATTTAGTTTTTTTTTTGCAGATCAAGTGTTTTGCAAGAAGGTTTTGTATTTGATCTTAGAAGGAGGTATTAGAACATTGGCAAAGCCTGTTAATAAGAAGGAGCCACTTACTGTTGAAATCTTGCACATAGTGATAAAGAACCTTCCAGATTTAAGCAGTTTCCCTAATTTAAGAATTTAGTTTTAATAGCCAGAACTAATTCTAAGTTGTGTCCGTTGGATATGTTAGAGAGATATTTAGTTGCAGCTAATATTGAAACAGCTTCACAGGAATTTACATTCAGATCGATTTCATTTCTAAAATTAAAAAAAAAATTGTACGTGTTTTATGTGAGAATAACAAACTTTTTTCATACACAAGAGCAAGAGAGTTGCTTTTATCCGAAGCTAGTTTTGACCAAAAATGTTCCGGTTTGCATAGTTTGCATGAGAAGCGGGGGTGTTTCCCAGGCAGCCCATATCAATATTCCAGAGAGGCAACTGAAAGCCCACGGTCGTTGGAAATCTGATTTGTCCAAGAACTGTTATAGTAAAGAAAACATTTGAAACAGGTCATCTTTTACGCAAAATTTGAATATTTAAATATTATTTTCCACATCTCCCTTGTTTTGTCGAGCCGTTTGGTGTGTTTCTCTATCCTACCTAAGCTTTGAGTTTTCATTGTGCATAAAAGAGAAATAATTTATGTTCGGACGAACAAAGTGCGGGAGAACATAATTTCCTTGTGTTTCAAATATTGTAAGGTTAATTGGTCTGAGATTATTAATTGCGCAATTAATATAAGTAATTCGGCTCATTGGCTATATATGTATTTTTGGCGCCAATTTTTTTCATCGAGAAAACACATACCAAACTTATGACAACTTTATGTTTGCTAATTTACATTTATGTATATATAGTTATTCTTTATGGTTTATGATCAAACTTAAAATCTGTAAATTTAATTTCTTTTGTAGACTTTTCCGTATGCTAATGATCACTTCACAGATTTATCTAGTAGAGAGACTGTTCAGATATATGTTTAATGTACTGTTTTAGATTAAATAAATCGTTTGGTGTGTTTCCCCATCCTACATAAGCTTTGAGTTTTCATTTTGCATAAAAAAAGAAAATGTTCGGACAAACAAAGTGAGGGAGAACATAAAATAGGTTTTATGCCATGTGATAATTAAGGATTGGAAACTGTTTTATTTTGATCTAATGCAGAATTCCCAAGATGTTATCTGAAAATCAACATTTATTTGAAATCTTAATCGATTTTTAGCAAACTGTGACCTGGACCGTGACGATGGCAACCTAACAACAAATAGTTCTGCCTCCTCTAAGAAATTACGAATTTGATTATATGCAGAATATTAAAGCAAAATTTTACATATAAGTATGTGATGAAGGGTTATGAAGGTGTAATCACGAAACTCACATTTCCTAGACATCTAAGTCTTTTTTAGCCATTGTTACGTTGGTGTTAAGTACATGAACTCAAAAATCAATTATAATCTGTCTTATGTAATAAGTAAGTGTGTGACTAAATTTTTTTCTCAAAAATCGATTATAATCTGTCTTATGCAATAAGTAAGCGTGTGAACTCAAAAATCGATAATAATCTGTCTTATGTAATAAGTAAGTGTGTGACTAAGTTTTTATTCTCAAAAATCGATAATAAACTGTCTCCTGTAAATGGTAAGCCTGTGACCTCAAAAATCGATAATAATCTGTCTTATGTAATAAGTAAGCGTGTGACTAAGTTTTTTCTAATGAAGAATGCTCAAGTTATCAAAGAAAACCTAAGATTTTCTTAAATTTTCTTAAAACTTTATGTTATTTGCTGCCCTTGAGGGTAATATAATAAACCCTAAAATGAATAATGATCTACGAATTAGACGTGGTTGTTATCTGATTACGGATACTCAATTGTCACCCGAAATAAATTTGTAGACTTTTTGAGCCATTTTGACCTTGACCTTGAATCACCATAAAGTCACAAGGGTTCCGTCTCACATGATAAGTTAGTATTATAGTTTGTTTGATAATAAAGAACACTCAAGGTATCATAAAACCAAAATTGTCTTTAAATTCTAGTCTATTTTTAGCCACTGTGACATTGACCGTTGAGTTGGTACCCTAATATCATTATCTGAGAAGTAAGCAAGTGATTAATCTGCATGGTGGCCATCTATTGTTATGAAATGAAAATACTTACGCGATCATTTGGAAACGAAAATTATATTCTATTTTTTGCAACGTGACCTTGACTTTCAGATTAGCAACGCTGAAATCAATAGGATTCCGTCACATGAGTGAATAAGTTTTGATCACACCTAATGAGGTATACCCGAGTTATCATTTGGAGACAAAAAACAAAATAAAAAAAGACCAAAAACGTAAAAACGTACATACGCATGTATAAACAGACGATAATAAAACAAAGTGTTGCGCAATGGCTACAAGTAGTACGAAAAATAAAAAAATATAGTTGTGGTGAGCCACGATTAAAAGGTAAAAATATGTCGAGATAAAACACCATAAAAAGCTTAAAAAGTAAAAAGGGACCAAACGTTTCGGTCACTAAGACCTTCATCAGTGGTAAACAAGGACAAGGAAAAGTAGAGTAGACGTGTCCAACACAAATGGCAGATTAAACTACTCAGTAAATTTCATGCGTGACTGAATTGTAAACACGCTGTTCTTGAACCTAATCGATAACAGAATAGTAAATAAAGGTACACTACTCGATCTTTGTCAATCAATATAAATGTTATAATTGAGATGTATATGTAAAATTAAGAAATAAAACATGGCCGCCATACTATATTGTCATTATACCATGGGCTTGAGTTGTTTTTGCAAATATTTTATCCCGAGCGTTAGCGAAAACCTTTGGCGGGTATGATTTATTTCGATTCTGATATGGAAATTTCACCCATTTTATACCCGAAGCGAGCAGCGACTATCTAATGGTTCCATAACATTTTGATTTTGATTAACAAATACACGGACAAAAAACTTTCCACAAATACAACAAAAACTTACTTTCGTTTGATGAAATTGCTTATTTAACTGTAGAAAATGCCTCAAGTCCTCTTGATCTCCATTCAAACTTTCCAGCCGACGCTGCTTACGAACCGGACATTACGATGTTATTTGTGACGTCACAGTAGGAAAATTAAAGTTTGTCCCGAACATTGCCTTTTCAAGTAAAAAAAATTCCATAATGAATTTCGGAAACAAATTAAATTCAAAAAGTTGTTAGTGGATGGTAGATGATTTTGACAGTTAAAAGGAATATTCAACAGAAACTATGCATCTTTTGCGCATGTGCTAAGAGTGTTATATTGGTATTATAACATGACTCTATTTACAAAGCTAATACAGGAAGCCATATTAGAATTGTAAATATAAATAATCAAAATGATATTAATAATAATAATAAAAGACCAGATGAGATCAGACAGACAGATGAAAATAATTATGAATAGAACTTTTTTTACATTCATACCTTGTGGGCGAATACTGCCCAAAAAGTGTATGATGCGTTGTTCTAAAAACTGTCTGGATTTTTCACCACTGTCAGTCTGTACCAGAACGGTGACTTGCATGTCGAGTTCATTATGATGTGGTCTTCGAAAATGGTTGCCGACTGGGCAATCAATTTATAGAGGTATAAACAGACGGTTCAGAGTAAACCTTACTGCTGTTGAAAAGTTAAAAAAGTAAATAAATTAGAAACACCCTAAGTAATAGTTGTATCAGGAAAAATGTGTTTCAAGTAGCGCTGTACTAAATCACAAAATGATCTGAGTTCCAGTCTTGCAAAAGGCGAACTTTGCTCTTGTCTGATTCTATTTTCTTTCCTGTTTCTTTCTCCTGGTGTACTGAATCATCTGCCTAAGTTTCTTTGGATCGTTTTAAGTACAAGCGATTGAATTTAGCCACAACGTGCACATCTGATATGACATTAAGATTCCAAATTTTCTGTTTGCTTAGACAATGGTATGAAACTGAATAATCATATTATTGCCTCTAGCAAAAAAAAGAATGAAAAGATATAATGAAACAAGACTTCCTAATGGCTGGCAATGGAATGATACAAATCAAACACGTGATGTACCAACTCAAATATTCTCTAATGACTCTGCTATTAAATCTCTCTTTTTGGCACCAATAGTGTGATTTATAAAGAAACATGGAAACTGGAGATGGATATGAATTAGTGATGTTTTATTGGCATGTTTAGCTTCTATTATTTTCCTGATTGGTAATTTGTTTTCTATCAGCTTTTACAAGAGTTTTTTTAGTTTGATTTGTATGTCTTTTCTTAAGATATCCTCTTTTGATTTAAATTTGCATTAACCCCTCTCATAGCTTTAAAATTGTTTGAATTTTGTCTACTTTTCTTTTATCGCCTTTTTCTTAGTTTCATTAGTAAGTAACATTAAAGAGAAAGGTAAATCGTAATGAAAAAAACGAATGAATGTCAATTAAACAACAGGTAAATCTTAATGAAACAACGGGAGAAATTCAATGAAAAATAATGTAAAAATATGTCCTAGGGACACGAATGTCCCGCCTGAATGGAATAGAAATCTCCCACATCAGCAAAGGGTACTACTATGAACAAAATATATAATATATACATGAAATGAATATAAAATAGAATCTGTGTGACGTGATAACCAGGGATAAGAAAAGATTTGGATTTGATCTAAAGCAGAGTTCCCAAGTAATCACCTGAAAATGATTTGAAATCATAATCTATTTTAGCAAGTTGTTACCCTACCATAGAAATCCCATTTAGTTTACTGTCTCCTTTAAGAAATTAAATATGATTTCGATAACTTACGTCTGTTTAGGCATTGTGGATTAAATTATTTGACGTTTATACGAACCAAAAAATCCGATAGGCTTCTGTATGTTGTACTTTTCTTAAATTTTGCTTTATTTCTAACAACTGTAATATTAACACTCGAGTTAGCTACCCCAAAATTAATTTGGTTCTGTTTAATGTAACAAGTAAGCCATTGGCCAAGTGTGCTCGTTATCTAATAAAAGATACTCAAGGTATTGTCCGTAAATCAAACATCTTTGAATTTAAGACTAATTTTTGCCCACGAGAAATTGGCCTTGATGGTAGAACACCTAAATTTTTGTATCAATTACGCCTTAAGTTAAGTACAATGTATATTCAACGCGATATCAATAAACTAAAGATCTAATTATGATGTTTTCCTCCATTGAAGGAAAGGTACTTTGAAAACTGGATTTCTTACGACTCCCATTTTCCAGCTTTTCATGGAAAGTATGTATTAAAAGGCCTACTTGAGACTGTCTGATTTCACTTACAATGCAATTATGCATGCCGATAAATAAAAAATTAAATTTCAGAACACCTGAAGCTACTGTAATTGTACTTATAATAGTGGATACTTATTTTCGCGAGGATTCCTATCTCGCCAAGTTTGCGTGAATTTAATTTCACGGAAGTGAGTGCTTTCCTTATATTTTTAATGTTAAATTATTACATTCGCGGCTACTTATTTTCGCGGAATGTTGGTGACCGCGAAAATCGTGAAACTAAGTACACAGCGAAAATAAGTACAATTACAGTATTCTTGAATCAGGAAAATGTCCCTTAACAAAATAATTTACAATCTTGCAATATGTAAACTTTGCTCTTGTCTGATTTCTTTCTGTTTTCTGTCATGTTTTTATGTTGATGTACTGAATCATTTGCCAAAGTTTCTGTGAATCGTTTTGGTTGTAAACAATTGAAATTAGCCACCATGGGTACATTACAAGTAATTCTGATAAAAAAATCAAGGTTCTATATCTTCGTTGTTTGCTCAAGACAAGGATTTCAGACTGAGTTATCACGTAAAGGCCCCTGACTAGACCTAATTGCTGGCAATGGAATGAACAAATGTATGATCCAGACTTCGCTTCGCAATTTCTTCTTTATGCCTCATTTCTCAAGATCACAAAGATGTTAACTAGGGGCTCCCATGAGCCTGTATCGCTCACCTGGCTTTCAGTTGCCACAATGAAGCTAACATTTAATTTATACAGTTGAACTTAAGACTTTTGAAAGTCTGATCATGTTTTACTATATTTCTTTGTTGCGCTTTTTTGACAAAAATGTACTTGCTTATGACCACTTTCAACACTAGTTCTGACATAATTTTGTAAATGGCGGTCAACAACAATTTTTAAAACCATATTTAAGTTACCACATCAATATTTATTTGGATACCAAATTTCATTGAAATTGGAAAATGTTGAATTTTCCCGCCTTTTTGGTGGCCATTTTGAAAATGGCGGTCAACAAACAATTTTCAACACGACTTTTGAAGTCACAACATCAATATCCACTTGGACACCAAATTTCATTGAAATCAGACAATGTTGAATTTTCCCACCTTTTTTGGCAGCCATTTGAAAATGGTGGTCAGTGAAATATTTTGAACATCAGTTTTGAATTCACAACATCAATATCAACTTGGAAATCAAATTTCATTGAAATCGGACAATGTTGAATTCTCTAGCCTTTTTTTGGCGGCCATTTTAAAATGGCAGTGAAGGAACAATTTTAAACATCAGATCGGAATTTGCGACATCAAAACCTATTTGGAAACCAAATTCCATTGAAATTGGACAATGTTGAATTTTCCCGCCTTTTTGATGGCCATTTTGAAAATGGCGGTCAACGAACAATTTTCAGTATCTGTTTTGAAGTAACAACATCAATATCCACTTGGAAACCAAATTTAATTGAAATCGGACAATGTTGAATTTTCCAGCCTATTTTGGACGCCATTTTGAAAATGGTGGTCAACGAACAATTTTTAACATTGGTTTGAATTTACGACATCAAAACCTATTTGGAAACTAAATTCCATTGAAATTGGACAATGTTGAATTTTCCCGCCTTTTGTGGCTGCCATTTTGAAAATGGCGGTCAACGAACAATTTTTAACATTGGTTTGAATTTGCGACATTAAAACCTAATTGGAAACCAAATTCCATTGAAATTGGACAATGTTGAATTTTCCCGCCTTTTGAAACCAAATTCCATTGAAATTGGACAATGTTGAATTTTCCCGCCTTTTTTGGAAGCCATTTTGAAAATGGCGGTCAACGAACAATTTTCAGTATCTGTTTTGAATTAACAACATCAATATTCACTTGGAAACCAAATTTCACTGAAATTGGACAATGCTGAATTTTTCCGCCTTTTTTGGAAGCCATTTTGGAAATGGTGGTCAGCGAACAATTTTCAACACCGGTTTTGAAGTCGCAACATCAATGTCTATTTGGAAACCAAATTTTATTGAAATCGGACAATGTTGAATTTTCCCGCCTTTTTTGGCGGCCATTTTGAAAATGGCGGTCAAGGAACAATTTTCAACATCAGTTTTGAAGTCTCCACAGCATGGCAAACATTTTACTCAATTTACACTTAACCTTCATCTTCTATAGTTTTGGAAATAAAAGACGACAAAATATGAAAATTTCAAAAATTCGGTGAAAAAAGGGCAACAACTCCTACAAAGATTTTTGGATTTTCTTCAAACTTTCAGGGTGGGTAGATCTTGATATGCTGAACCTTTTTTGCAATTTACACTTGACCTCTATCTGTTACACTTTTTGAAATAAAAAAAAATTAAAATTTAGAAAATTATACGGAAAAGGGGCAATAACTCCAACATTAGTTTTCTGATTTTCTATAAAATTGCAGGGAGGGTAGATCTTAACATGCTGATTATTTTCACTCCCAATAAAATTTTTGATATCTGTAACGGTTTTCGAGTTATTTTTAAAAAAATGTAATTTACCCCTTTGTTCTATTTTTAGTAACAGCAGCCATGTTGCTTGGTTTTCGGACTAATTGAACACAATTTTGAAACTGTTTACCCTGGTGATGATTCAGGTCAAGTTTGGTTAACAATTGACCCAGTGGCTTCTGAGGAGAAGATTTTTTAAATTGATGACAAAAAGTATCAAATTTCTTAAATTTGACCAATAAGGGGCAAAAACTCCTATATGGGTAGTCAGATTTTCTTCAAAATTTCAAGGTAGGTAGATCTTGATATGCTGAACATTTTTGCAATTTAAAGTTGACCTCTATCTGTTATAGTTTTTGCGATAAAAAATAAAGAATATAAAAATTTTGAAATTTTTACGGAAAAAGGGCAATAACTCTAAGACGGGTTTCGGATTTTCTTCAAAATTGCAGGGCAGGTAGATCTTGTCATGCTGATCACTTTTACCCCATGTCAGATTTTTGATATCTGTAATGGTTTTTGAGTTATTTGCCAAAAACAGCAATTTACCCCTATGTGCTATTTTTAGTAACAGCAGCCATGATGTTTGGTCCTCGGACTAATCGAACACGATTTTGAATTAAGATACCCTGGTGATGATTCAGGCCAAGTTTGGTTAAAATTGGCTTAGCGGTTTCAGAGGAGAAGATATTTGAAAAAGTTTACGACGGACGGATGGACGACGGTCGCCAAGTGATGGCAATAGCTCACATAGCCTTTTAGGCCAGGTGAGCTAAAAACGACTAAAGCATATCAGTCATATATAATTAATCACTGCAAAGAGGAGAGACGACACTCTGGAATGGATTCTTTTCTGACCCAATTGATCACAGAATAAAAGAAATAACGAATTAGTCACAAGAATTTCAGGTTTTGTGGTTTTCTTTTCCATTGATTTTTTTTATAAATTTCACACTTTTAAAGTTCAAAGCCACAGAAATAACTCAAAAAGCGTAGTATCGAAATGGTCCACGATAATATACATATTTGTTTTTTCTCTTGCCCTTTTGACATATCTTTCACCTACAAAATATTTTCCCTTTCGCAAGCATCATCTCCTTTACTTACAAAAAATCTACTAGAGGTATTTTTTCAATTACTTTCTATTACATGTGATGCTAATTTCGAGAAGAACTACCCTAGGAGCTTTGACTGTTCCACTTCGCCTTATCGCTATGACCCTTGTGGGCATATATTAACGGGGGACTTGAGCATTATTGTAGATGAAGAAGTAAGACGATTCTTTAGAAAAGGGCCTAAATATCGCCCACCTTCGAAAATTAACTGGCAAGCTTGTTTCGACATTATTAAAGACTCGGTAACCAACTATTGTTTAAAATGGTGCAAACGAGAAAGTGCAGACAAACATGCTCTTAATATGTTTAAAGATAAAATCATTAGTAAAGTCACCAACAAAATTAATTTCTATAAAGAAAATTATTATGAGTCACCACCTAAGCTGTCTGTTAACAGAATTAAGTCCAAACTGAAAGAACTTGGTGAGAAATATGTGTTTGCACCTGTCGACAAAGCTTCAAACAACGTTGCCATCATCTGAAAAAAATACTATATCGATGTCCAAAAAAAAAATATTGGCAAAGTCTAGCACTTTTAAACGTACAAATTATGACGAGAGAACGCTCACCAAACAACATTATAAGGATACAGAAACACTCAAAGTTCCACCTAAAGATAACACCCTACCTACTATGTACTGGATTCCTAAACTTCACAAAAATCTCTACAAACATCGTTTCATTTCGGCTTCAAGTAATTGTTCTACATCAATTTAACCAGTACACTCACTTGTATAAAGGAGTTAGTCAAAAACTATTGTGAAAAAACATATCAAAACTCTGGTGTAAATAACTTTTGGAATGTAAAAAATTCTATTGAAGTTTTAGATAAATTACAATCTATAGATAGACCAGTTTCATCTATTGACAGTTATGATTTTTCTACACTTTATACAACCCTTCCACATAATTTGATTAAATCTAAATTGGGTGAACTTATTAAATGGTCTTTTAAATTTTCGGGTCTTCAGTCTATTTGCTGCAACAAAAAGCAAGGATTCTTCTCCAATATCTCTTACAACAATTATTGCTCCTGGACATATGATGATATGATAAAGGCACTGAATCTCTTGCTAGACAACTTTTATGTTCGTTTCGGCACCATTGTGTATCATCAGGTCATTGGAATCCCCATGGGTACTAATTGTGCACCTCTCATTGTAGATCTTTTTCTGTTCTGTTACGAACGGGAATTCATGAAAAAACTACAAAATGGAACTGTACCAAATAGTGATAAACTTATTTCTATTTTCAATGATAATAGCAGGTATATTGACGATATCCTTACTACTGACAATCCCCAGTTTTTAGCTTATGTTGACACCATTTACCCACAACTGAAACTAAATAAGGCAAACAATGAGTCAAGATACTGCTCTTTTCTGGATCTAAGTATCACCATTGACTCTGGTAAAATAAAAAACTAAAGTTTATGATAAAAGGGATGATTTTGATTTTACTATTACAAATTTCCCCTTTCTTGACGGCGACGTTCCCCTAGCTCCATCCTACGGGGTGTATATATCTCAACTTGTGCGATTCGCTCGCATTTGTTCCACCCTTGATGATTTAATGAGCATAACCTTACTCTCACATCCAAACTTTTACAACAAGGTTACAGATTTCATTAATTATTAAATACTTTTAAGAAGTTTTACAGAAGATATGAACATTTGATTACTAGATATGACGTGACTCGCAAACAGCTAATTACAAAGGGCATTTCTCATCCTCGATTTTATGGAAATGTTGTTAAAAAAATGTAAAAAAATGATAAATAATACAGAAAAACTGGGACATAACTTACATTCTTTACCTAATAGTGGATATCGACGAGATATTCTGAACAAATCCGTTAAATTGGCTTTGGATTCCAGTGACCTGAAGACTTTACATATATACTGGCCTCTCACTGATACTGCCGATGTCTACTGAAATACATGAAGACTCTTTACCAATCCCTTCGGGGAGTTTTGAGTTTGATTTTTCTTCCGTAGTGCGACAATGTTTCACAAGCAGACTAGATTCCTTGAGCTAGCCGGCATTTCAGCGGCGAGCACTCTTTGACCCTTCTTTCAAAATTACGTTTTGTCATATGCTTTTTCTGTTCCAAGATAGTGGTCATTGAGTTAGTAGTCTACCTGCACTGGGATTTATTCGCATGTTTATGAGATATTATAGGGAAACGGGATAGAGAAAGGGGAGGTTTTGGTACCCATAAACTGGTTTAACCCTTCCACTGGCTTTTGCTAGTGCCGGTACCAAGTCCGGCTATCCCGAGTTCCTATCGTTATTTATGTTTGTCTCTTGTTTTCATTTTTGTTTTTCTGGTGAAGTTTGCTTGTAAATTGTGGCATGTGATTGTAGTTCCTGGCCATTGTAGGTGTTTCTGTTTTCCTGTTTTTGAAATCATATTTGATGATTTTGTGTTTTTTTTAAACTACAAAAATCTCTTTTATATTTCTGTCCTTTTATATTATGTCATTTTGTAAAATAGGCATTTCGATAGAATAGTATCATTTAAATGGCCATCTCCAGAAACTGAATTTACAGCAAATGTGGTATTAAGTTAATTTAAGACCCCAATAACTATATAGTTCCGACTCCGATCATGTATACGGCTTCAATTAAAAACAATATCACCTAGACATAACATGATATCACGATCATATCTTTTATTTAATTTGCAAATTGTTTTTCAGTAAGCTACCAATGGACCAGTAACAAGGGATCTTACCACACGGCTGCCATGCCATTTTATGCATATGTCTATATATCCATCGGACGGTCTGTTGAGAAGGGGTTGCACCCTGTAAGACTTGAAAGATAAAATACATCTACTGATTTAGCAGTATATATAGTCGTGTCTTATACTATAGAGATTGTAAGTCGGAAGGGACCAGGTACTGCAGTAATATATATTAACCACTGCTTATTATTCCCTTACCGGCGAAAGTCTAACAAGACTTAAGTTGCACTTCAGTGGTCTTTCCGTCAGTCGACCCGTCAGTCCCGCCTCAGTTTTCTCCGCTACTAGCTAAACCATTGCAGATATTGTTGTAGTATTTTGTATGTGGGTCTACTCCCAGTAACATATCAAGTTCAAGTTTGGTTCTTCACGGAATTACATGTCTTAGACTTGGAATTTAATTAAAATATCAGTTTTTCACAATTTTTTCAAAACAATTACAGGTATTTGTCACATCAGATTTGGTACGTGAACCTGCCTCTGTGAATTACAAATAAAAGGCGAATTTGTTCTCAAAAACAAGTTTTGGTTTAGGTTTCATTTTTTAAACCCGTTTTAAAACCAGATTTTAAAACCGGTTTTGGTAGTTTTTAGTTTAGTTTTAACCATAAAACATGGCGACTGACAAAAGAAAAATTATGTGGCCTGTCCTTCAGCAGCTTCTTGATGAGGAAAATGATGACGACGAGATATTGTATGCAACGGCAATTAGGTGTTACCAAAACATGTCGGCATTTTGTAGTGTATTTCGATTTCTAAAAACCAGGAGTCAAATTCCCCGTGTGCTTAATTACGTTGAAACTGTTGTACCAAATTACAGCAATGACGAATTCCGGAAGCGTTTTAGAATGAACAAAGAAACATTTTACACATTAGTTGAACAATTCAGAGGAAGTAAAGAATTCACTTTTATAAATGGAGAGAAATAAGTTTTAATTTTTATAACATACCTCTCCAGTCAGATGACACTTCGAACAATCGCAGATCACTTTGGGGTATGTGAATACTCCGTATTCGAAATTGTTAAATGTCTTGCGCCCGCAATTTGTGAACGGCTCCTTGATAAATATATACGATGGCCTCAAAACTATCAAAAGGTTAGAGACAAAGTCAGGAAATTGAATAAGAAGGGTTTCCAGGAGTAGTAGGCGCAATAGATGGAACCCATATTCCGATCCGGGCTCCAAAGGAGTATGCTGAAAACTATATCAACCGGAAATCTTTTCATTCCATTATACTTCAAGGTATTTGCGATTCTGACATGCATTTTTTAGATGTGTATTCCGGATGGCCTGGTTCGGTACACGATTCCAGGGTGTTTAAGAACTCACCAATTTTCAGCAAATTTGAAAATGATACAGAAAACATGTTTCCAGGTAACTCACATTTGTTAGGAGATTCGGCATATTCACTGTTACAATGGCTGATGACACCGTTTAAAGACTATGGTAATCTGAACAGGGCTCAGAAGAAGTATAATTATGTACACAGCAGCACAAGATTATGCATTGAGCATGCTTTTGGTGCATTAAAGGTTAGATTTAGGAGATTAAAGTATCTTGATGTTTTGGACATTCAGAAAGCTGTTGAAATTATTTTGAGCTGCTGCGTTCTACATGAACTTTGCCTGTCAACAAATGATCCAATGGATGAATTTATTGAAGAGGGTGTAATTGAGAATGAAGAGATTAACAATTTTGTTGAAGTCCAAAATGCAACTGAGGATGCAGTGTTAAAAAGAACAAATATAATGAATAGTCTTGTATAGTTTTTTTCCACCAAGATTTGAATGTGAAAAAAAAATATCTGTATAAAATACAACATCATACCAACTTTTCTAGTTATTGGTTTTAGGCACTATCATTTTGTTGTTTGTTTTGCCAAATCAGCTTAATACATGCACACACAATGTATGTACATTGTATAATTATTTTTATATATATGTTGTGTACAAGTTGCAAAATCATACAAGTTGCAACATGTACAAAATTATTGTACAAGTTAAGAAAAAAAAATGCATACCCTAAACATTATCAACTATTACAAAATTCTTGCAACGAATGTGAACTTCTTAATATATTTATAAAGCATGTGTGAGGGCAGTCAATTCAAAAAGTTTGAAGCTTTTATGTCAAGTAATAAGAAGGTTATAGGTTCGCAAAGTTTGATGTCTTGATTTCTGTCAAGCCGTTTTTGAAGGTATAATAAAGGACACATGATTTGTTTATTGTTGAACATTCCAATCAATTTGTTGTGACATGAACGTGAGGTTCAAATTTTTATAAGAATTCACATTTTTTAATATTTCTTCATGGAAAGTAGCTATGTCGAAATTTTTCTTAACTTGTACAATAATTATGTACATGTTGCTACTTGTACACAACATATCTATGTGTCCAATAGTTAAATTGTGTACAAAAATACATATATGTCCAAAAACCAAAAAATGTCATGAAAACCTGATGGTGTTGGAGAATTTTTGGACATATATATATATATAAAACATTCCCCGTGTTTGAGGTGTATGCTCTGTTTTTTACCCGTTATGGTGTACTTGTTCATGAGAGAATGTCTCATGTATACACATACAAATTTACATTTTGGCCTTGTAACTACCAAATTATGTATACGTCCATCTGTTTACATATTGCCCGCATCTCCCGATTTTATTTGCCAAGTTTCCTTACAATTATCTTGATGAGAGCCCTGTATTCGTTTATATGTTGTTGCTGCTTTTGTATTTAAGTCTTTGTCGGGCAACGGATGACAGTAGTTGTATGAAAACTTTGCCAGGTAGTTTTGTGTTTGTTGACCTAACCCCGCATCCGTGACACTATATAAAAGACGGGTGTAGCGTTGATCGGCATCTAAAAACTAATACCGCTTAAACTGGTGCTAGGGGCCATCTTGGGCTCGCTATGAGGTATGGGTTTTTGCTCATTGTTAAAGGCCTCATGGTGACTTCAAGATGAAGAACGACAATAAAAGCGTCGTTCAGTTGTTGGTTTTCACCACGTATTATTTGAGACGTTGTCTCATGTACATTTACTCCATATCCTTTTAATAATTATATATGGAGGATAGCATTTTTTTTTTGCATCAATTGGCCAATTTGTCTATATAAGTTGTTTAGACCTCCTTTAAAATAAGAAGTTCTGAAGGAGTGTTACACTGGTCTAATCTGTCTACATTATCTTCAACTTATACATAGGCAGATCAACCCCCTTTTTGTCATTGAAATCATTAAAGCGTGACCAGAGTGGGCCCACTCTTTAGCCAGTCAGTGGGCCCCGCTGATGGAAGTCCCTGGATCTGCCATGGTTATATAACCATTAATCGGTCAAAATAACATTTTTATACCCCTAAACGTAGTTCTTGGTATATAGGTTTCACTATGTCTATACGGCAATTAGGAAGTGATTGGCAGCCATTTTAAAAAATTTGACTTTTTCCAAATGTAATTTTGGGCATATTTTCATGAAAATTTGTATACTTGTTGTCTAGGGTATATGAAATAAAATGCTCTGTTGAGCGCAGCTTGAAAGGACCGCAGCACCTTGAACACTGTTGAACATTGCGGGTTAAAGGTGGATGGTCTATAGTTTTTGACCTATGCAGTTATTGTTATCTCACCAAACATCTTTGTTACATGCCTCATTCAGTTGGACTTACATAGTTATTGTCATAAAAATGTG
>MJUU01005111.1:39110-52735 GCA_002080025.1 Modiolus philippinarum
CGAAATTACTGTTTTCAATTTATTGTGTGGCAGGGTAGTATAAAGAGTAGAAAAATCAAAGGTTTGTATGCTGTGGCAATGGGTAAGACTGCTAGAGGATAGCTGTTCGAGAAGATCTTTAGAATTTTTTAGAATCCACATCTGATTGACGCCGCTCGTGGAGTAGACTTTATCACAGTAACTTTTCAGGCCATAGTAGTAAGGAGCTTAGAAAGTGGCTTAGTGGTGCATCTGGAAGACCCCGCAATAAATCTCTGTTTGTATGGGTTCTTATGAAGTTTAGGGACCCAGTAGATGTAGGGGAGCTGATTGTTATCATCAGCCGCTTTGATGCCAAAGGATGCAAAAACAGAGTTGTGATTTTCAATAATCTCCTCCCTTGATAGTGTAGTGGGAGTATAAGTAGGGTTTTCTGATGAACTGTCAATTCCCATCTCCTTAACCAGACAGTCAAGATAGTGTTTCTTGCATACGAACAGTATGTTGTTAGAAGCTTTGTCTGCAGGGACAATGACGTAATTTTCATGGAGGTTTTCCATAGTTTTCCTAACGAAGGGATCTTCAAATATACTGGGATTTCTGGATTTCATTGATGTTTTCAAACGCCGAATACGATTCACAATGAACGACTTAATGGACCTGATCCAGTCGGACAGCGTCTCGACATCTTCTTTCTCTTTCTTTGCCCACTTCCTCGCATAGTCCTCAACTGCATCCATCAAAATTTTGAAGTTGTACTTCCAGTTGATATGCTGGGGTTCACGGAATTTGGGACCTTTTGAAAAAACCTCTCTTAGTTTGATATTGTCTACAATATTTAGGTCACCGGTTATCACGTGTCGAGCCGGACTGTAATTGAAGGGGGAAGTGGAGCAAGCGCAATCAGGTGGTTTGGCTTTGAAGTCGTCAATTTTGAAATCACGCAATACCCGTTTGTAATTGAAAATGGAAGTTGCAATGGGTCTAGTGTAGGAATACGAAATAAGTGGAACAGATTGATCTTTGAAGTAAGGTGGAATGTTTGATGTTACTTTTTTGCTATGTAGAATGTTAGCGAGATTTATGGCGTCCAAGCCTTTATTGGCGAATTGAATTTTGAGAAATGTCCGGTTAGCAGGTTCGTTAGCTGATTCGCGGACAGGTTTGAAAAGTCTATGGTTTGATATATCTAAAACGATTGCTGTTAATTTATATTCCAGGGAATGCCAATCGGTCACTGATGATGCTAAACGTGTTTTGTAGAAAGAATGAAGCTTTGAAAGGGGCAAAGAATACAATTTGGTACGAATGTGATGAATACCTAGTGGAATGGTCATAAATGGAAGAAGACCATTTATTGAAATGTCGTGCAGACACGGGGCAGTGTAATGCCTGTGTCCATGGCTACGCGGTTGGCTTCCATTCAATGTATTCATCACATTCACCGAATTACATCCTGGACTTGAGATTTCCTACCTTTTTTATGTTATCATTACAACCATAGGGTATTGCTGTACCTAATTCTTTGATCCAATATTCCTCTCTTTATAGACGGTAAGGTGTACTTAGCGTAGGGTTATTGGTCTTATGGTATATTTTTTCAATAATTCTGACCTTCATGTTGACATTTGAATGGTCAGGTTGGTTGAAATGTGCGTAAACATGTCGGGTATTATTGTCCTTGACTTCGTATCTATGTTCGCACATACGTTTGTTCAACCTGTCTTTTGTTTCCCCTACATAAATCAATCCAC
Source organism: Modiolus philippinarum (assembly GCA_002080025.1). Lineage (NCBI taxonomy): Eukaryota > Metazoa > Mollusca > Bivalvia > Mytilida > Modiolidae > Modiolus > Modiolus philippinarum. Next base: position 40,844 of record MJUU01005111.1, read on the forward strand.
AAAGACTGCACTCTAAGCCATAAATAAGATTTCTGGAGGAGCAATTCAGATCGTCGTAAGTTCTAGTTGAATATGACTTGTTGGTAAGGTTGCTTGTAAAAAGAAGTGTATACCATTTAGATATTATCTCTCCTAATGTAAGGTAAGGTTGCTTGTAAAAAGAAGTGTATACCATTTAGATATTATCTCTCCGAATGTAAGGTAAGGTTGCTTGTAAAAAGAAGTGTATACCATTTAGATATTATCTCTCCTAATGTAAGGTAAGGTTGCTTGTAAAAAGAAGTGTATACCATTTAGATATTATCTCTACTAATGTAATTATCCCCCCGCTTAGCGAAAGCGGGGGGATTATGTAATGCAGTCCGTCCGTATGTACGTACGTACGTACGTGCGTTTGTAATGCTCCCTGATAGCACTGGAACTATAAGAGATACAAATTTGAAACCCGGCACCATACTTGAGTATGATCAGAAGTAGCGCACTGTGGATTCGGAATTAAGGTCAAACGCGCTAGGGGCAAATTATGGGCGAAAACGAATTTTCGCGATATCCAATAATTGAAGAAATTTCCAAGGCCATTTGGGCTAGAAAGTTGAAACTCAGATATGGACTCACATATTATGTAGCAACTTCACAGAGGGTGTCTGAACTTTGGTATGACCCCTCAGGGCATGGCCTCTAGGGGGTCCAAAAAACGAAAAAATCGATTCCGCTGGAACTCCTCTTACACTTTAAATCGCAGAAACCTTGTAATAAGGGTATAAGTAACACTATAAAAGTTGTCTGTGCCGAAGGTTTCGGAATTTTGAAATTTGCCCTCAGGGCGGAAAAATGAGCAAAAATGTATTTCGAGATATCCAGTAATAAGTGAAATCTTCTGAAGTATTCACGTTTGGAAGTTGAAACTTTGTATGCAAGTTCGATTATATGCATCTCATTTACTGATGATTGCGGACTTTTGGTATGACCCCTGGGGGCATGCCCTTAAGGGGCCAAAAAATGTTAAACAATTAGTACTCATCAGAACGACTGGAACTCTATGTATAATTTCAATTTTGTGGTTTATATTTTCATGAGGAATTGTTGGAATTGCTCTTTGAATACGTTCTAAGCTTTTGGAATTTAGACCCTGGTGCCAAATTTGGTAAATTTCCTGAAAATGTCAAAGACTAATAATTTTTGAAATTTCAACATGAAGTTTTTATAATTCAGCAATATTTTAATGTCATCAGCTAGTATGAACACTAGGATTCCAAAAATATGATTCTAATTTTGGTAAAATTCCTGAAACTCTCAAAGACCAATTATTTTTTGGAATTTTACCTAGCAACCATATCTTTTTTGATGCCTTATAGTTTTAATTATCATTTTCAATAGTCAGATTGCAAAAAAACCTTGATTCTAATTTTGGTAAAGTTACTGAAACTCTCAAAGACCCATTATTTTTTTTTGGAATTCTACCTAGCAACCATATCTTTTTCAATTATTTAGAGTTATAATGTTGAATTTCAACTGTCAGGTTGAAAGAATCTTTGATTCTAATTTTGGTCAATTTCCTGAAACTCTCAAAGACCCATTATTTTTGGGAATTTTACCTAGCAACCATATCTTTTTGATGCCTTTTAGATTTAATAATCATTTTCAATTGTCGGATTGCAAGAATCAATGATTCTAATTTTGGTAAATCTCCTGAAACTCTCAAAGACCAATTACTTTTTGGAATTTTACCTAGCAACCATATCTTTTTTGATGCCTTATAGTTTCAATGATGATTTTCAATAGTCAGATTGCAAAAATCTTTTGATTCTAATTATGGTAAATTTCCTGAAACTCTCAAAGACCTACTATTTTTTGGAATTCTACCTAGCAACCTTATCTTTTTCAATTCCTTACAGTACTGCAGATCATTTTCAATAATCAGAGTGCAAAAGACTGATTCTAATTTTGGTAAATTTTCTGAAACTCTCAAAGACGGATTTACCTAGCAACCATATCTTTTTTGATGCCTTATAGTATCAGTGATCATTTTCCATTGTCAGATTGCAAAAATTTTTGATTCTAAGTTTGGTAAATTTCCTGAAACTCTCAAAGACTCATTATTTTTTGGAATTCTACCTAGCAACCACATCTCTTTCAATTCCTTACTGTGAAAATGATGATTTTCAACAGCCAGGTTGCAAAAATCTTTGATTCTAATTTTGGTAAAGTTCCTGAAACTCTCAAAGACCCATTATTTTTTGGAATTCTACCTAGCAACCATATCTTTTTGGTGTTTTACAGTTACGATGATTAATTTAGTTTCAAAAACACTTGTCTTTTTTTACAAGGGGAGGGGGTCCAAAAAGAGGTAGCGGGGGGATCGCAATCTTTGATTGGCTGTTTTTCATTTCAAATAAAGTAATCGTATATTGTCATTACTCGATCAGATACCCAGTGATGTACAAATCTTACTCGTTATAAGACGAGTTGAGATCAACCGAAAGCCTTAAAAATGGAGAACAGCATATGTTGAAAGAAAACAAGCAAACCACTGTTCCACATATACTGTTTAACATACACCATCAACATCATAAGCATAAATGATATGGAGTAAATACACAAGAGACAGAGTATCTACAACTATATGGTAAAGAGAGGCAATGGAACTACACTTTTAGTATAGTTTTTATCTGTAGGTCACCATGAGGCCTTCAACAATGGGCTTTGCTCATACCTCATTGTAAGTTGAAGACAGCACCTAGCACTGGTACAGTGTATGAGTGGAATTCATTGCTTATTGTCTAACATGCTGCATCTATGTGATTGTAATTATCAGCCATTGTAGATATTTCCTGTTATCCCCTCTTATAAAATTACAACTCAATCCTATATTTCAACACATGTCAATTAATACCTGCATTCATCCCGTTTGTTTATTATAGTGAGTGGTGTATTTGTGAATTGTCAAACTCCAGCTTTTAAATGAGTATAAAAAATCTTAGTGCTTAAGTTATATAGTATTGATATTGAAACCTTTGTGAAGTTAAATCTATATAGGATAGAGGAAAATTCTTATATCATTTTAAACTGACTGAGATGTAAAAACTTATAAATCATGGAATTGATAACCGATTTCGAATTAAATTGGATTACCACATTACGCCTATGAATTTCGAATTATAACATAATTACAGAACAGAATCGTTAAGAGCAAAGTCAAAGAGGCAAATTTTGTCAACCGCAATGGTCCTTATTTGGTACAGACATTTCAAAAGACATACATGTAGTGGGTAAACAATTGAAATGAATTGGCTTTCATCTTGGTACCAAACATTTGTCATAAAATATGCATACGAATTGCCCCTGAATTTATTAAGCATCGTGTTTATTTAAAGGCCTGATCGTGCACGTGTATTTCATATCGGCGTTTTACATTTCCGCAAATTGGCATTACGTTTCCGAAAAAAATATATTACGTTTCCGAAAAAAATAGTTTACCTTTCCGCAAAAAATATATATTACTTTTCCAGAAAAAAATTTCGTTTCCGCAAAAGCAATATCTCACCTCTTTAAAATATTTTGCGACTTTATATCAACAATTTTAAGTTAATACAATTTTAAAAAAATATTCAAGACGACCGCTTCATGATCCAATGAATTTTGAACGTTCAACTTTTTTCTTTTTTTTAACTTGTGACATTCGCAGTATATTTTGTACAAAATTATTACATAAAATATTAAAAAGAAACGCGTACTATCATAGCCAACAAGTATTTGTTGTATTGATATTTTTTTTAAAAACTTTTTTCAGAACATATCTGACCATTATGTTCACATTATACTTGTATTTCACATTCTAAGGTTAACATGTTCAAAACTAACTTGATTTATAAGTGAAATCTTATTATAGTCAAACCAAAATAGTGTGGATCCACCCAGTACATACATGCACAAAGCTGACGATCATATTTTTTTGTCAATTTTATTTAATCATTATAAATCATATTGAAATTGTAATGAAAGCTACCCGATTAACCAGGTAAATTTTCGGAAACATAATGACTAAAATTTGCGGAAACGTAAACTTTTAATTTGCGGAAACGTAATAATTAACATTTGAAAAAATTGCGGAAAAGTAATGCGCCCTTTCATATTTCACGATGTTGCGAAAATGTTTAATCAAGATGTACAATTAATCCTTTCATTGTTTATTGAGTGATGTCTATAATCGCTAAACCTTCTTCTTGAAAGATCAAGTAGAAATAACAAATCTACTTACCTTTATGTCTTTCAACAATGTTTGTTCAATTTGATACCGATACTATTTGGAACCTTACAATATCTAAATTTTTGTAAATTTTGTTGAAAACTCAGGAGTATCTCCCTCTTGCAAAGCTCTGTCCTTAGCTGATTTTGGCTTAACATTTAGATCATATTGGTTGTTTGTTCTCTTTCAGTTTTTAAACATCTTTGAGTTTATGGTCTTCCAAACGTTTAGATTTTATCTGCATTGAAGAGACATAAGTTGTCGAAATGCGCATATGCAGAATTTAAATTCACAGTAACTTCGGTATTTAGTCATTTGAATCATATCAATTTATATCGAGTGAGGTTTGTCTTGTTCAGAATGTAAGCAACGCGATTAAACTTTCAAATTTAGCGACAGTTGAGCAGGACATTCGTTCTTCAGATGCGGACAGATTAGCTGCTTATAAATAAAATCTATGAAGACAGTGGAACAAGAAAAAAATGGTCAAATAGAACAGAGTGGTATATATCTGTAGCTCCAGATGATATTACTTAAGTAAAGAGGGTCTCTGAAAACAATGAAAACGATACCTGTTAAAGCAAGTAATTGAAATGTTATGAATAAAAAACTACCTACCCAAGTTACTATGAATTTAGTTTCTGCATATGTGCATTGCGACAACTTATGTCTCTTTAGAGCAGATCAAATCAAAACATTTGGAAATCCATAAACCAAAATATGTGTAAAACCTGATAGAGAAAAAAAGTACCAATTGGATCTGAATAAAAAAGTCAATATCAGCTAAGGACAGAGCTATTGCAGGAAGAAAACTACACATTTAGTAATTGTGTCAGAATAATGTCTTTGATGATAGGCCTTTTTTTATCTATCAAAGTAGAATGCATCTTCAAAACGTATAATGGGGAGTACAATACTTTTTTCTGTCCATTTTGTACAGGTATCATTTGATAATTGTTGCAATTGTGCCTTTCAACAAACAATTTTAGCCAAAATGGGCATCCCAGAAAGGAAAAATATACAGCAAGCTTAATGCTGATTACTGATGTTTGGTTTTAGATTCAACATTTTCAAACAATCTAACACAGTTACTTTAAATTTTGCAGTCGTATAATGGTAAAGTGTTGGTGTCATCATGGGCGTCGTCGTCGTCGGTGTCTGTGAACAGCATACTTTGGATTCTATTGGACGGATCGTTTTCAAGTTAAAGTATGTTCACGGCCCACCCTGTTTCAGAAAAAGAAGCAGAAAGGGGTTTTTAAAGCCTGTTGAAAATTTAATTTTTTTATCTGATTTTGATGGTATTTCCTTCAGTATGATTGGATTTTTTCTTTGGATTCCCTTTGTTGTAGGCTTTCAGTAGAATGTTCATAGAATAAGCGTAGCTCTTACGATTTCCTAGTAAAACTGAGTCAATATGGCCAAAATTGAAGTTTTTTCAAAATATGTTATTATTTTAATTAAAAATAAATTAAATCAATCAAATCAAATAATGATTAAATGAATGGGATTTTGTTTCTTTCAATTTCAACTAATGTAAAGCTTTCCATTATTAGTCATCAGATTTTATGTAGCTCTTACTGTTTAGGAACGTTTTAGAAATCAAAAGGGCTTATTTATTATGGTTTCTCAGTTTGCGTCTGGCTAATTAACGTGTATGTTCCTTATTGTGTCCATCTAACTACCGTGTAAATCTATTTTATATGTCAAGGCTGACTTTCATCTACACTTGTTTGAATTTCAATGATCGTCATGCTGTGGTCGTATAACGCTGCGCACTGCGTAGCCCTTTAATTTATTATTATTGTTGTTTTTTTTTTCTTTTTTTTTAGAAGAATGCGTGGCAATGTGTATTTAGTATGCATATTCTTATATTTTCTGAAATTAAGATACATATGTTGTCAAAATGGCCAGGTGCAGAAACTAAATTTAAAAATTTAAAGCAACTTTTATTATTATTTTATTTTTTTTTGGGAGAGGGGGGGGCTATTTTTTTAATTTTTAAAAAATTTTTTACTTATTTATTTATTTGCATTTGTTCCTTTTTTCAGCTATAACAGTTCCATACTTCAATTATAAAAATAATTATTTATTAGTTTTAGTGTTCGCGTTGGGCTATATTATTCTGTGGCAACAATATTCAATTGTCCGATTTGTAGGATTCCATTGATACATCCTCCAGAACTACAGATTAAGGAGACGACAGAAACTAACACATTTGTAGATGTACATCTTTTCTGGACTTAGGATGGGTTTCCTCACCGTTCATTAAAGATCTTATGGTGGTTTTGAGTTGTTATTACTCCCTTTGGGTCGTTGTCTCTTTGACACATTCCCCGTTTCACTTCTTTTCTCTATTAGATCTCGAATTTGACGACAATGGTCTCCTCAGAATTAAAATCTATAACAAAAGGAGACGTTTTTATTTAAAATTATCAATTTTCCTAACATGAACAGTAATATTCCAGCTTCTTCTGCTTACGGAGTGTATGTTTCACAGTTAATAAGTTTAGTGAAAGATATTTCAAATTATAAAAACTTTCTATTAGACATTGTCATCTCCCTGACCACCATGTTAGTCATGGCTTCAAAAAATTCCGTCTCATACGATCATTAAAAATGTTTTTAAAAGTTTAAATAAGCCCGCTGTGGAAAAATTTGAAGTTTTGGTCCGAACTCTAATTCAAGATTTTTTTTACTTAATACTGTGATGACGAAATTTCAATAGCAATCGTCGTTGAGTTGCTACCAGACACTACTGCAAAGGCAGGAGAGGTTGGACGCGCCATAAAACCGGTTTCACCAACCATTTCTTTAGATATGCCTGTACCAATCAGGACAATTGCTTTCGACAATTTTATCCGGTGGTTTCTACCAGTTTGGTTTTTTCCCTCATCGACTTAAGGTTTCGGCACTTCTGTTTTGTAATTTTGCTATTACCTTCATTGGCCGAATTGTTTCACTTCAATGTAACTTCAAGAGACAACGCATGTTTATATGATTTGAGATTTTCATTGCTATTATAATTTTATATACTTATAACCTTTCCCGAAGAGCATTTGAATCGAATTTTTTACTAGGCTATATTTTCCTGCAACTAAATATATACATTAGATGTTTTGTTTTTGGTCGTTTTAACCTGGATATGGGATGTTGTCTCCTTGACATTTACCCTATTTCCTTTCTTTTTCATATTATTTTATTAACATTTAAGCCAAAAATAATTTAAATGTCAGTAAAAATAGGTTCAACATTGATGAGGTTCACAATTCCGGTAAATGCCTGTCTGTCTTGGAACCAGTATTGGCTTTGTCCCAATGTCCAATCTTTTCCCTTTATTGCCTTTTCAACCAATCTTCTCCATGTTTTTGTCTTCCTCTCTTCCTCCTGCCAGTTGGTGTCCATCTTAGAGCAACCCGTCGGATGAGTTGGGTGCATTCTACGGATGTGGCCTATCCATGACCACCGTCGTTTCTTTATTTCAAGTGAAAGAGGAGTGGTGTTGGTTCTCCTTTAAAATTCCTGATTCGATATGGGTTAGGCCAAAAGATTCTTTAAATTTTTCTCAGACATCTTGTTTGAAATACATCAAGTTTGGTTGTTAGGGAGTTTGTCACCTTCCAACATTCTTCACCATATAAAAACACCAAGAATATTGCTTTTAAATATCTTGATATTAGTATGTGTGTTGATCTTGGATGTTCTCCAGAAGTTGCTCAGTGAGGCAAATGCTCCACTGGCCTATAACATCCACTTGTGAATTCCCATCTGTGGTGATTTTACTACCCAAATAGACAAACTCCTCCCCTGTCTGTACTGTCTAGCGGAATATGTTTTTTTCTTTTTTTTTTTGCAAAGATTTTGCTACACAATGGAGAGGTGTGATTTTGAAGGCCGAATCCGGAATTGGATTTTTGTTTGGTTGCCTGCAATACGTGATTTAATAATGATCTATACATTGTGGAGTCTGTAAGAAGATTCCCCGTGAGAGTGATGTATGCTCTCTGTTCATTTCATTCATGATGTACTTGTACTTAAGAGAATTTCTCATATGGATTCACAATCATATGAAAATTTTGGCAGTTTTATGTTTTATAATATCAAATTGTTATTAAGGCTACCTGTTTATTGTGCCCACATCTCATAATTTACTGTACCAAGTTTTCTTACTTTTGACTCGATGAGTGAACTGTGGTTGTTTAAGGTAGATTTTTTTTAATTTGTTTTCTAATAGCCAGGATTTTACACAATTCCCTTTCCACTATCACCTGACAAGGATACTCAGGGATTTTACTAAGGTGCTGACTGTTTTATTTTACACATACATGTATATTATATCGTCAAATTACAGTAAAAGTTTTTCCATCAATTTCATTTGAATTGAAACAAGAATAAAAACGAAGATCAATATTTTCGCATTATCTCTCACAATCATTCCTCTTTTATTCAGTACATACATATATATAGGAACAACATTATAAAAATCTTTTAAGTTGCTGGTGAAGAAATAATAACATAAATATAAGAATATCATAATCTGCTAAAAAAATATTGAGGGGTGAAAAAATATCAAACCCAAGATATCTGGTATTCACATAATTTATACTGCTCTATTTTGCACTGAAGTTCAGTGATATTTGGCAGTGTGTCTTTCAATTTACATTTATAGATATATTTTTAGCCATAGTAACAAGAAATTTTAACAAAGGTGTTTCTGAAGCAAAACCAAGTACATTTAAAATGAAGTTACAATTTTCTAATAAAACATTCTCAAAACTGTTATATAATTCTACAATCATAGAAAAGTATTCAATTGTTTCTACGTCTGTTTTACAGAAATAACAAAACTGGGTATCTTTCAGTTTAATTTTGTATAGAAAAATATTTGTTAGAATAATTCTAGGTGGAAATTTGTGTTGAAAATTATACAAATCAGCCTTTACGTGAGTCTTTTAAAACAACAAATAAATCAGACATATTCAAAATCTCTTTCCCTTAAGAATCCTCCCACTTTTGAAAATTTTCCATTGGCTTTTGAACAATTTTATAAACGAGATCATTATATATGAACTTAGTTTTTTTTATCTGTATCATTGTTTAATGTAGATAGACACTGTTGTAGTGCACAATTTTTTGAAAAAGAAACAGTCAGGATAAATTTCAGGATAAATTTGATTTCCTGGCCGGAACAGCAATTTTCAGCTTTTCCTTCGTGAAGTCATATTTGACTGACTATTGCGAAATGGCTTATTTCGTCCATTTTCCCGCGAATAAGCTCCCTCTTCACGTAAATAATGTTTAATCGGGAAACTTTCTGAAAAGCACTGTGACATATACAATTTTCGTTCACTTGTAACTATAGATGTTATCATAAAATATATATCTATTTTGAAAATACAATTAATATCTCATGGATAAATGATTCGTTTCTGGAACGCTAGTCCATATTTTCCCCATGCATTCTATGAAAGAAATGCTTTTGATCTCGTTTTTAAAAAAATCATAGTGACACATACTTTTATTACAGATTTCAAATTGGTAGTATTAGTTCTTCAATTGTGCAGACCTATAACAAAATCCAGTAAATATGAACATCATTGTCTTCCTACGTTAAGCGTTGTGATGATCTTCTGTTGGTCTTTTTGTATGGCAGCGGGAGGCAATGATTCTAAGAACACTTTGCCATTTATTTTTATGTTTGTTGACAACCCCGCATTCATGAATGGTGATAAGCATAAATGTAGTGTTGCTCGACAATTAGCAATGATTTCCGCTCAAACCGATGGTGGGGCCGTCTTAACCTTATCATGAGATGGCCAAATAATGACTTCAAGATGAAGAACAAAAGCGTTGTACCTTTGCTTTTTTTTAAAAAATATGCATGCATTTGTAAGAACTTTGTCTCGCGTGCATTTACTCCATATCCTTTCATTGCTTATACTAGAATGTGTGTTTGGTATATATTTATGACTTTTTTCGCGATTGTAGTATCAATGATCCTAATTAGTTTTATTAATTACAGCTATGTTTTGAATGTCACGTATCACTATCTGTACACATTTCAACTCTGATTTAAGTCAGTAATCTTATTACCCACGCAGAATTTCTGTACCAGGTTTAAGATAATTTTCAGTGTCTATATTTGATTTCCTAATAAAAACGTAAGTCATGCTTTGCTGCAAGCCATTTTTGCGCAGTTTATGTAGCTTGTCCTTTTTACAAGACATCATGGATTGAACATTTACAATAACAAATGTATTGAAGTTTTAAAAATAATACAATATTTAATTTACAAATACTCACTAGAAAAAAAAGTATATTTGTTAATTTTTTTAACAGAAAGAATTTTTATCACACCCTCTAACCGAGAATTATCTTCCTAACTGATACAATTAAACATAATCTTTAACTTAATTATATGCGGTGACCAAAGTGCGATTTTTAAAATTTCAATCTTCTGTAAACAATCACAGATAAATTACATTTGAAAGAGACTTACCAAAGCAATCAGAAAATTTATGTTGTAAAAATAAAATATTGTCACAATTTTGCAAAATGAAGGTTAAAAGTCACATTTTGAAGTTTTTGCAATGTGTCGATATAAAGATAAAAACGTATATGTCATACAATAAAACAGAAAACCTTCTAAAAATGAATAAATTTGTTTGATATTAATTATTCTCTTCGTTAAATAACTTTTTGTGGTATTAAGCTAATGATGTTACGTAAAAAATGACGTTTTTGAACAACACTGACAATATTATACCTTTTTCTGGAGACACGACCTTGACCTTTGATTCAAAAGTATTTTTTTACAATTTTCTTTGTTATAAAGTACAGTAAAAAGATGTTTTCTAAATTGATCATACATGTATCTACAGATCAAACATATCAACTCCATTTTGGGTCAGTAAACACACGAACAAATAAAGAGATATGGAGTCAATGTACATGGGACAAAATTGATATAAATACATTGTAAGAATAAGCAAATGGAACAACGCTTTCATTGTTGTTCTTCATCATGAGCCTTCAACAAAGAGCAAAAACTCTGACCTCACAGCAAGTTCAAGGCGGCCCCTTACACCGGTTTAAGCGGAATCCACTTGCTTATTCAGATGAACATCTCTACATCCATGTATCCATTTTGTCATGGATGCGGGGTCGTCAACAAGCATAACATATCGGACAGAATACTCTTACAAACACTGTCATCAGTAGTATATGGGTACGAACAAAGTCGTATTTGAGGAGGTGGTGCGAGGTGGTGCCGGAAGTGACGTAGACCGGAAGTGACGTGACGGAAGTCACGTGACCGGATGTAGACGTGTTTTTACTGCGCATGCGCAACCGGAAGTGGTCTTGTTTGAAGCCCTAGTCGGGCCTATTGACCGGAAATGACGTGTTGAAAGAGTGTAAGACCCCGCAGGGGTCACGGTTGACTTTAGTGGAGCGCGCATGCGCGACCGGAAGTGGGCGTAGCCCCATGTGTCAACCAGAAGTGGTCTTATTTGAAGCCCTATACGGGCCTATTGACCGGAAATGACGTGTTGAAAGAGTGTAAGACCCCGCAGGGGTGTTGTATGGCTTTACTACCGTGTACATGCGTGACCGGAAATGGGCGTAGCCCCATATGTAGACCGGAA
>MJUU01005113.1:0-27139 GCA_002080025.1 Modiolus philippinarum
AAAACGATTTTTGAAAACCTACGGCTTTTCCCCATAGTTAACTACTTTCGTATTGGGTGCTATGTTAAACTAAGTTCTGTTCGGGCTGCTATCTTGGTTGTCGGAAAGGGACCTAACTTGTCACTTGTGACCATTTCACTAATTGAGCAAGCATTCAAGACCAAAATTAGCCGAGGGTTTCAAAAGAAAAGATTTTTTTTTGTAATTGTTATTGGACGGACGGACGACGGACAGACGACGGACTACATGTATCTGTCATCATTATTATGTGTACTTCTATTGTATTGCCCTCTTGTACACTAAGTGTGCCTGAGGCTTTAATAAACTTGTCTTGTCTTGTCTTGCATATGTAGCTTTGTGTATGTCCTATTAAGCGAAAGTTGTATTAATAAATGATTTATAACTATATGGCTACTATTTATGAAAATTCTAAGTTCAAAGCAAGTAGCAATAGTGATTAAGAAATTAAAAAAATATTGACGCCTTGAACAAAATTGGAACGGGCGGAGATAAAGAATCAAATATTTGTTTAATATTATAATTATAAAGCGGTTGTGACAAACTGTAAATGCGCAAAAAATATGATGTGTCCATAAATAGTAATATTTATTAATAGCTATCTATAAATATATATAAGTCATGCATATTTCACAACCACTTTCCCTCTTTATAAAAGCTCATTTCTTTAACTTCCAGTATTAAATGCTAAGAATCGCTAGAAAGCATTTACACAAATGCACTGCTTCGATACATGTTTACCTTTTAGTTAATAAAGTTTGTCTCTGTTGAGGGATAAAAGATTAAAAAAGCAGCACCCGAGAGAATGCAAAAACAAAAATAAAACAAAAGCACGAAACTACTTTGAGTTGCTGTTGGCAAAAAATGAGAGGTTTGATCGAATCAGTGACTGTTTTATCACATGTGCAGACCAATAGAAGAAATTACAAAGAAGTACCGAGAACGGGAAAGGCTTACTTCAAGTATTGATTTGAGTATACAAATACATCATGAGCCCGATCATGAGCCACCAGACCTTTGTCAATCAAACACGCAATTTTCTATCCAAAGCTATTCCATAGCCTAGCGTATCGTTTTTACCATTATCCGATTTATATCATCCACTTGTGTTTATAAAGTCCCCTCGTGTTTTCTAGTTTATGTATATAGTTAGAAAATTCACTCACAATTTGATTATCCTACGGAAGCCCATATCGGCCACTCAGATTTTTTTTCAAAGATTTCTATGTTGAAAATTCAAGATAAAAACTTGAAAATTCAAGATAATAAGTTGAAAATTCAAGATAAAAACATGAAAATTCAAAATAATAAGTGAAAATTCAAGATAATAAGTTGAAAATTCAAGATAATAAGTTTGAAAATTCAAGATAAAAACTTGAAAATCCAAGATAATAAGTTGAAAATTCAAGATAAAAACTTGAAAATTCAAGATAATAAGTTGAAAATTCAAGATAATAAGTTGAAAATTTAAGATAACAGGTTGAAAATTCAAGATAACAGGTTGAAAATTCAAGATAAAAACATGAAAATTCAAGATAATAATATGAAAATTCAAGATAAAAGAGTTGAAAATTCAAGATAAAAAAGTTGAAAATTTAAGATAATAACTTGATAAACGAAAGCCCATTGAGCTCATTTTCGTAGGTTAAAAAGAAAAATTTTTGCGAAAACGCGAAACTGTCGCGAATAAACGCGATACTTTCACAAATAAAAACTTTCGCGAATAATCACGAGAAAGTTATATTTAAATACAAAAAGTTATCTTTATTATCTTTGTTATAACCCCCCTGTTTGCAAATGAAGTTTTTGGGTATATAGGAATCACCCTGTCCGTCCGTCCATCCGTTTGTCCGTCCATCCATATTCCTTGTCAGTGCATCTCAAAGATGGAATTTGGTTTCTGTCAAAAATTTAGAAAGGGAGATATTTCTTTTTCAAAGGGCAGTCCATGTTCTTATCAGCGCAACTCCTCCTAAACGGCTCAAATGATTTTGATGAAATTTTGCTCTGCCGTAGTAAACCACCTGAAAGTGTGCATGAAGGAATTTGGTTGCTGTCCAAATTTTGGGAGGGGAGATTATTTGACTTTATAAAAAAAAGGGAGAGGGTGGTCCATGTTCTTTGTCAGTGCATCTTCTCCTAAAGCAGTTGTGGATTTTGATAAAATGTTGCACAGTTTAAGTACACCATCGGAGGATGCGCATAGAGAAATATTGTTTCTGTTCAAAGTTGGAAGACGAGCCAATCAATTAAACTGTATCTTCAAAGAAGGAGCGGGGTATCTCTTTGTGTCCTTTCAGGCTACAGTACCTCTAATTACAATTACATAAGCGTGAAATTCGACTTGGTAATACCAGGTCACATATGTATCAAATTACACGCTGGTTGTATTGTATATACTATTGCACAATAGCATTATCCAAACATCTGCTTTCTGGTTTACCCGAATATCTAAAAAAATGAAAATAAAAATACAGCATTTAGTATGGAGCCATATGATGTTTAGTGAGCAAAGAAAAACAAATTGACAACGGCCTTCGGCCTGAACAATATTGTTGGCTCGCTTAGCCTAAAAGACCATGTGAGCTTTTGCCATGATTTTGGCGTCCGTCTTCACTATAACTTGACAGGAATGGTGTATGGAATGACCATTACTATGATAATCCAGAATTAAGATCATTATTCACCATTTTTTGTTGATGATATTTTGTTGATTTAAATCAGACATGCAAATTATTTACTTTTCCCCTAAATTTGGTAGGCAGATTGGGATAATTTAGTGGGATTCTGGAATACGCATACCATTTTAGTGGACAAGGAATTAGAGGTGGAATTAGAACCCTACCAGACAGCAACCAAGTTCCTTCATGCACATCTTCGGGTGGTGCACTACAATTGTGTGAAGTTTCATCAAACTTCTTTAAACCATTTAGGAGGAGGTTTGCTGATAAGCAACATGGACTGTCCTCCCCTTTTTTTTGAAAAAAAAATTATTTCACTTTCTAAACCAAATTCCTTCATGAACATCTTTGAGTTGCGCTGACAAGGAACACGGACGGACAGAGTGATTCCAATTTACCCCAAAACTTCATTTGGGGGGTATAACAAAGATAATAAAGATAACTTTTTGTATTTAAATATAAATTTTTCGCACTTATTCGTGAAAGTATCGCGTTTATTCGCGACAGTTTTTCGCGAAAATTTTATCTTTTTAACCTACGAAAATGAGCTCAATGGGCTCTCGTATTTCAAGTTATTATCTTAAATTTTCAACTTTTTTATCTTGAATTTTCAACTTTTTTATCTTGAATTTTCAAGTTATTATCTTGATTTTTCATGTTTTTACTTGAATTTTCAACTTATTATCTTAAATTTTCAACCTGTTATCTTGAATTTTCAACTTATTATCTTGAATTTTCAACTTAATATCTTGAATTTTCAACTTATTATCTTGAATTTTCAAGTTTTTATCTTGAATTTTCAACATAGAAATCTTTGAAAAAAAATCTGAGTGGCCGATATGGGCTTCCGTATTATCCTTATTTGCCATTAGCCAAATAAATTTGTCTCTGTTTGGTAGAGTACTGAAATTTTCGCACTTTTTTCAACGTTTGGCAGAAATTGTTTTCTCTGCTCTTCATAAGCTTGGCATTCATAAGTAAAGTGGATTTCGTCCCCAATCTTACCTGATTTACAAATTTCACATATTCCGTTTTGTAAAGGAATCTTTTTATATCTACCAACCTCGATAGCAAGCTGATGTGAGCTAATCCTAAAGTTTTTAAAACATTTCAAGATATCTAGGTTTCTAATAATTGAAACGTAGTTTTCTCTACATAGTCTAGTTTTAAAGAGACCCTATGTTCTAAGTTTTCCAGTTTGTTTATTTGCACAATCTGCAACTGATTTTGACCACGAGTTTTTGAATCTAAGAGTTAGCCTTTCACGTACTCTCAAAACAAGACTTTTGTCTATATATATATAATTTCAAGATATCTGGGTTTCTAATAATTGAAACGTACTTTTCTCTACATAGTCTAGTTTTAAAGAGACCCTATGTTCTAAGTTTTCCAGTTTGTTTATTTGCACAATCTGCAACTGATTTTGACCACGAGTTTTTGAATCTAAGAGTTAGCCTTTCACGTACTTTCAAAACAAGACTTTTGTCTTTTATACATTTGAATGGAAATTTTAGATAATTCAGTAGAAAGTAAATACTTGATAACCAACTTGGTTTATTCATCGAATAAAGTTTATGATTTTCTTGAAAGGCATTTCCCAATAGAGAGTCATCAGGTGCCTCTGCAAGTCGCTGAAGGTATTTACACTATTACTTATAATGTCAATGTACATTGGATATCGACCGACTTCACCCAATATTGCATTATTTGAAGCCCTTTTATGTACGCCACACATATATTTAAGTGATTTAATATGTAACTCGTCGCAGTATAAATTATTAAAAGAATTCTCTAGCATGTAATCAACCTGTTTTTGTAACTGTTGACTCAGTGTTTACTGTACCCCATATTTCACATCATAATGTGTGTTCAACTTCTACTCCTTTATACAAAAATATGGAGTCTGTCAATCTACCATTTTTATGGAAAATTATTATTTTACTTTTGTTGAAGTTAACAGTAAGACAATATTTGTCGCAAAAAGTTGATAGTTTATTCAAACAATTCTGAAGACCATTTGCACTGGATGACAATAATACTAGGTCGTTCGCGTAAAGAAAACAATTGAGTTTGGTTTTTCCAAGTATAACTGGGAAACCCAGTTATACCCAAGTATAACCAAACATTTAGGGCAATTCATCTATTAATATTTTGAATAGATTAAGGCTCAGATTATCACCTTGTCTGACACTAAATTCTGAGGTTCAGGTTCAATATTGACATCACTTTAATTCTGCACAAGAATATATAAATAAGATGAAAATCCTACAAAATATTACAAAATATATTAAGTATAAATAAAGTATCACAGTTAGATTTTAACAATTACAATGACATGAATACTGGTATATAGCTGTTACAAATAACGTTAAATGTCCGTATCGGAATGCTTATAACCAAATTAGAGAATACAATAACATTCTGCACATGCAATAACATTGCACAACTATTAGCATATTATGTGAATAAATACATTTATTCTTCCAAACGTTTAGATTTTATCTGCACTGAAGAGACATAAGTTGTCGAAATGCGCATATGCAGAATTTAAATTCACAGTAACTTCGGTATTTAGTCATTCATTAGTAAATAATACCAAAATAACTTTAAATGATTATATACGGTAAATGATGAATGTATACCCGTTTACAACATAAGGGAGATAACTCTGACATCGTGTATCTCTGTACACGTTTACAACCATATTTAATCTATTTATTACGTATATATAAAATACATGACCCTTACCAATCTATGGGGTCGTGTTTACAATAGATATCTAAACACTAGTAGCATCATGACAATATAAACTAATTTACTTCATAAAACCAATACATAGGATCATCTCAGTATGCTTATCCTGAGCTTATGAGCTCTGTCTAATATAAATACTGGGATCCAGGAAAAATATTAATCCATAATATATATTAGAATACTGTATTTCAAATAAGGAATACATTCTTATTTCAATACTTTCCATAAAATTCACATTCAAAATATACTTTAATACTTTCATATAAATCATTCAGCATTCAAGCTGACCATAAGATAAAAATAGTAGACGATAATGTGACGTCATAGATAGGGAAAATAAAAGGTCAAGGCAACTCCAAAAATCAATTGTAAATCTCTCGTCTTGCATACAAAATGCAGATTCATACCATGTATTCTCGGATTCACTCATAAAACACATCAACGTGACTAAGGGCATACTCACCATCATTCGGACTGAGTTACTCTACATGCACTGAATACAACTTCACTTACCATATATAAGAAATGTAAATATCCAAATAATACAAAAATTCGAAGTATCAGAATTGTGGTACAAGTGTCATATGCGCATAGTGTCTCTATAAACACATGATTGTAAACTGGTTCCGAAATAGTAAAGATCAACCAAATTCTAGATTATCAAATTATTCAATATCTTGCCACCATAACTATAATTTCAAATTCTGTCTTCCTAGACATAACAAAATGCGTAATAGATAACAGACGGGAACAAATCAACTTGAGGCTCAGAGACTGAGCCTGTATCGCTAACCTGACAAAAATGCTTCTATGCCATGTATAACCAAAAATAATGTTTTTTAACAATGGAGTCTAATGTTTAGCTATGTTCTCTACTGGCACCCCCCTTTTTTTTGGTCCGATAATATTGAAATGAGTATTTTTTTTTGCAGAGGGCCTTCTATACATTTAATTAAATTTGCTTGAATAGTTCGAGAAAAGATGATGAAAAGGATGATTTTTTCATAGGGTCCTACATTAAATTATGTTCCACGCTGGCCTCCATATTTTTTGTCGGATCGAAATGAAATGAGCAATTTTTGTAAAGTACCTTCCGGACATCATTCCTGTAAAGATTGGTTGAATTTATTAAGTGGTTTCAGAAGGAGAAGATGAAAATGTGATTTTCCCATAGGGTCCAATTTTAAACTATGTTTTTGGCCGATCAGAACAAAATGAGCAATCTCCTTAAGTACTCTGGCAATACAAGCTGGTACCTCAATTCATCGTTAACCGTTGTTGTTCTGTACAACACGCCATTTCTGATCTTTAGTCTCTCATAGTTGTGGAAAGGTGACGATGGTATGTCTTGCATCCAAGGTTTGGTTTTCCTGCTAAACATGTCTACCCTATAGCGGCTGGTAAAATCCTTCAGCTATTCATCTCTGATGTTGACTCGATGATCTTGGAAAACATCAAAAATATCATCTAAGATATTGGCGTGTTGGGCTATTGACTCTACCAAGGCTACTGGCCGTACTGTGTCACAAATGTCCTTTACTGAGTCTTCAGGTATGCTCTCTTAACAGCAGGCAGACGTGATAGTCCATCAGGGTTGTTCTTTCGATGTCGATAAATGATTTTAAAATCGAACGATGCTAATGCTGCTAGCCAACAGTGTCCTGTGGCGTCCAATTTTGTTGTTGTTAAAGCATACGTCAGTGGGTTGTTGTCCGTGACGACATTGAAATTCTGGCCAAACAGGTAATTTTTAAACTTTTCAGTCACGGTCCGTTTCAATGCAAGGAACTCCTGCTTGTAAACTGTGTAGTTTATCTCTGATTTGGATAAGCCTTTGCCGGCATAAGCGATGACTCGCTGCTTTCCTTCTTGAGGGTAATAATAATCAGGGAATCTCAGGATTAGTGTTGTTGTTGAGTGGCTTTTCAACTGTTGGAAAGCGGTCTCCCTTACATCATGCCAGTGCCATTGTCGCTGTGGTCGCTGGTTTTTCTTCTGCTTCTTGCCTTTGACTTTTCGTCCTGTAGTTGGCATCAGGTCAGTCAAGGAGCGAGAGATCTTAGAAAAATCCTTCACACACTTCCTATAACAGCCAATAAAGCCAAAGAACTGGCGAACCTCCTATGGTGTCGATGGTCTGGGCCAATTGACAACCTTGTCAGTCTTATCGGGGTCTGGCTCAACTCCACTATCTGACACAATGTGGCCGATATACTTGACCTTTCGTTGGAGGAAAGTACATTTCTTCGGGGACAGCTTCAGACCTACTTCTCGCAGACGTTGGAATACCCTCTCGAGTCTGTGCATGTGCTCATCAGCCGTTCTGGAAAAGATGATGAGGTCATCTAGATAGATGAAGCAGATCTTTGTATGCAGGTCGCCAAGTATCTCCTTCATCAACCGCTATTAGGTTGCTGGTGCGTTTGCCAACTCAAATGGCATGCGGTTGTACTCGAAGAATTCAAAGGGCCCTACATCAAAACGCTGTGCGCTGCTTATGGTCTTCCTCGATCTCCAGCTGGTGATATCCGGACTTCATATCAAGGACGGTAAAGATCTCGTTTCCCCTAAGGAAGTCCACGATCTCCTCAATTCTATGCAGTGCATATGAATCCTTGATGGTACAATTATTCAGTTGCCCGTAGCCTACGCACATGTGTAACTTTCCATCCCTCTTCCTGACGAGAACGACATTTGAGAAACATGGTGAACGTGAACGCTTGATGGTGCCTGCAGACAGCAACTGTTGTAAATGGTTCCTCACTTCATCTAACATAGATGGCGCTATTCGACGATGTCGTTGCTTGAATGGTTGCTTGAATTGTGTGTTGTTAGTAAGGTCGATCCGGTGTTTCACCTAAGAGATATATCTGATATCGGTGTCACTCAAGGAGATCAGAAGATCAAAGGGTTCAACGTCAAGTGATTTAATCTGATCTTTAGTGATTGTGACCGGCTGGACTTCAGAAAAAAAAGCTCTAGGTGGAACGGTGATTGTCCTAGTAGAGATGTTGAAAATGTGAACTGGTATGTTTCCTCGCTGACTGTAGTTATAGGACAGTACAACTGGTACAATATCACGGTCACTTGGTATGAGTTCGAAGTCGCCTGTAGCATGCACATTGTAGACTGGTACGAAATCATCTTATCTATATAACCATCAATAACAACTTCAGTGTTAGCGGGGATAGTAAAAGGCCCGGTCTCTGCTGATTTAACTACTTAAGGGTTATGCTGCTTCAGTAACACCTTATCTCTAAGTATGATGCATTTGAATGTCAGGTAGTAAGGTGTCTGTAATTTGGGATCCTGCATAAAACGCTGGCCATGCTGGTACTTCACGTCCTTCTTAACCTCAGACAGGATGTTAGTACTGCGCTAAGCAGTGGAATATGTCTGTGGTATTCACTGTCTGGTATGACAAGAAGTAGGCTGGGATGTATCCTGTTAGTAGATGTTCATGGTAGTTGTAAATCAGCCTTGATGTATCCTGTATAGGGCAATGATTGGCGCTTTCAATGTTCAGTAAGCAACCAAGAGCGACTGTAGTGGTGTTAACGGAAAATACTGTTCGTAGAAGCTCTCGCTAATTGTCGATACAGTAGAGCCTGTGTCCAAAAAATGCTTTGGCTTTCATACCGTTGATGGATACTGTCACTTCGTTTGCGGATCCAAGTAATACAGAAGAAATTCTGTATTTTCTCTTTGTCTTTGTAAAATTATTTTATGGGAATAAAGTCTTGTCAATCTATCAAAAATTACAATATCACAATAATTCGTCTTTAAAATTACCTGTCTAGAAATCCACTTACTTGTGATCGTTATATGAATGTATATTCTATAAAATAAACAAGTAAGTGTAACAACCTCGCAGAACTGAGTAATTGTTTATTGAAACCAACAAAAATAATTTATTCTATCAACTACAAAGGAGTATGTACGGTGAGGGGAATATTTGGCCCCTAAAATTAAGACCCTTGTATTTCTTAAAATCATGTCTCAAAATGCAATTCAATATCAGTATATAATAAACTTCGATAGGTATTGCCCAAGTCTTTTTTGTTTGTAGATATACATGAACTCCAAAATTCGACAAATATAAGCATTTTCACAAAAATTGACCAAAATGACCAAAATCCTTACGTATTTCAGTACAGGAAACATAGAGCGCATGCCTGTGCCAATGAAATTTTTGCATGAAAAGGTGGCGTTATTATATACTTTCAACATATAAAAAAATCTCATTGGCACAAGCATGCGCTCTGTAATATGACAAAAAATTGACGAAAATTGTCGATTTTTGGTAAATCTCGAAGAATCATTACATTTGTGACGTCACAATCAGGATTTGATGACGTTACTTCACCAATTTATTTGAGTTTTGATTTCAGCAATATATCAACTGTGATATACCAAGTTAAGTTTAGGGGAAAACTCAGTTTTAAAATATGGCTAGATTTGGGGGCCAAATATGCCTCTTATCGTACATTTTAAAAAGTATTTTTCTGAAAATCCTATTGTACAGAGACTTTCGAATTTCATCAGAATACGGAATAACATACTATATTTTCAAAGACCGAAAGAAATTACAAAGTTATAATGTCGATAGATTGTGTTATATATTGCATTCTCTGTCGCAAAGATATTCTTCAACAATTGAATTTAGGAGTTGCATAGTCATTTTTTCTATAAAAAATATGTCAATTTGCCATCTATCATTAGATAGTTCATTACCTGTTACCTGTTAAGTAAGTTTAATTATCTGTTAACTGATAAGTAAGATAGTACCCTATTACCTTTAGATAAGAATGTATTATCTCTGTAATTCATAGAGACCTATGTAAAAAAAATGCGATATTTAAGTATCAGGAGGTAATGATATATTATCTGCGTCAAAACCACAAAAATTAAGATAATATAGCATTACCTGAAATATACATTCTTGATTTGATCTGCACTGATGAGACATGAGTTGTCGAAATGCGCATATGCAGAACCTAAATTCACAGTCACCTCGATATTTTGTCATTGTTGTTAAAATGACCATATTAGTTTTCGAAACCACCCGATTACCACCGTCTAAAATTCACTAATCGGAGGACCATACTGGACATATATAGATCACCAGCACAGATTTGTTTGAAAGAACATATTTCAAACTAGCTTTTTAACAAATATAAACAAAGCCAAATGAAAACTCAAGTTATGCTCATTTAAATAATATTATGAAAAGTACAAAATATCAACCAAGTAACTTTTTTGCGGAAAAACGTTTTTCATACTTCGTATTTTGTCACAATAGTGACTGTTTTGTTTATTGTTAAAACTAGTAAACAAGAATCATAAAACGGTATGATAACATCGACATAAAAACTTTATAGTCATATACAGCATCTCCGGAAAGCTGATGAAAACAACCGAATTATTAGCAAGAATTTTTGGAGAGAAGTATGCCTGCAGTCATAGCTTTTATTATACAGATAAAGCCCTACGTGTATCCTGCACAGCTGACAGGATATCGATTTGAGCCATGCCCACTTCCGATGTATATGGACGGACAGAAATCCCCGAAATATTCATTTTTAGATGATATTTTCCATCAAATGAAGTTGTTTTATGTTTAGCAGGATAAAAACAATGTATAATTAGTGTCTTTAAACATCAAATGCATTAGAACTCGGCATGATAAAGACTGAAATAATCGCCTATGGCTCGCACGTCAATATATTTCTAAGCCTTGTACAAATACAGTTGATATTTAAAGACACAAACTATACATTGCCAATTTATAAAACTATCAATAATGAAGTTTTGCAGATTTCAGGGTATCTGTTATCACTTTTTGACAGGGTTGACGATAACTTTCCAGGAATTTCAATAAGATTGTTAAAAAAAATATATTCGAAATAATAGCAACGGATAACTCTATTTCTTGAAAGCGGAATATATTATTTCAAGTGTCATAGTAATGTATGTATTGACTAAGTTCTCCTCTGAAACCACTGAAGCAAATTCAACCATATTTTGCAGGAATGATGTGCTAAAGGTCCTTTACAACGATTGCTCATTTCGTTCCGATCCGACGAAAAACATGGCTGCCAGCACGGAACATAGGTTTAACATTGGACCCTGTGGGAAAAATCACATTTTCATCTTCTCCTTGGAGACCACTGTAGTAAATTCAACCAAACTTTACAGGAATGGTGTACTAAAGGTCCTTTACAAAGACTGCTCATTTCGTTCCGATCCGATAAAAACATGGCGGCTAGCGCGGAACTTAGGTTTAACATTGGATCCTATGGTAAAAATTACAATTTCATCTTCTCCTCTGGAACCACTGAAGCAAATTCAACTTAACTTTGCAAGAATGATGTACTAAAGGTTCTTGACAAAGATTTCTCATTGAGTTCTGTTTGGATAAAAAGCATGACCGCCAGTGCGGAACATAGTTTAACATTGGACCCTATTGGAAAATCACATTTTCATCTTCTCCTCTGAATCCACTGAAGCAAATTCAACCAAACTTTACAGGAATGATGTACTAAAGGTTCTTTACAAAGATTGCTGATTTCGTTCGGATCCGATATAAAACATGGCCGCCAGCGCGAAAGTTAGGCTTAACATTCTGTCATATGGGAAAAATCACATTTTCATCTTCTCCTCTGAAACCAATAAAGCAAATTTAACCAAACTTTACAGGAATGATGTACTAAAGGTCCTTGACAAAGATTGCTCATTGTTTTCCGATCCGACAAAAAACATGACCACCAGCGTAGCACATAGTTTAACATAGGACCCTATGGGGAAATCACATTTTCATCTTCTCCTCTTAAACCACTGAAGCAAATTCAACCAAACTTTACAGGAATGATGTACTAAAGGTCCTTTACAAAGATTGCTCATTTTGTTCTGTTCCGATCCTATAAAAAAAACATGGCCGCCAGCGCGGAACTTAGGTTTAACATTGGACCCTATGGGAAAAATCACATTTTCATCTTCTGCTCCGAAACCACTGAAGCAAATTCATCTAAACTTTACAGGAATGATGTACTTAAGGTCCTCCACAAAGATTGCTCGTTGTGTTCCGATTCGATAAAAAACATGGTCGCCAGCGCGGAACATAGTTTAACATTGGACCCTTAGGGAAAATCATATTTTCATCTTCTCCTCTAAAACCGCTGAAGCAAATTCAACCAAACTTTACAGGAATGATGTACTATAGGTCCTTGACAAAGATTTGCTCATTTCCTCCGATCTGATAAAAAACATTATAGCTAGCGCGAAACTTTGGTTTAACATTTGACAGTATGGGAAAAATCACATTTTCATCTTCTCCTCTGAACCACTGAATTTAACAAAACTTTACATGAATGATGTACTAAAGCTCCTTTACAAAGATTGCTCGTTTCGTTCTGTTCCGATCCGATACAAAACATGACTGCCAGCGCGGAACATAGTTAAAATTGGACCGTATGGGAAAATCACATTTTTATCTTCTCTAAAACCACTGAAATATATTCAATCAAACTTTACAGGAATGGCGTACCAAAGGTCCTTTACAAAGATTTGCTCATTTCATATCGATCTGACAAAAAACATGGCCTCCAGTGCAGAACATATTTTTACATCAGAGCAAGGTATGAGAAAGCCATCCTTTTCATAATCTTCTCTGAAACTATTCAAGCAAATTTAACTAAATGTAGAAAAGGTCCTTAGCAAAAATTACTCATTTCAATAGGATCAGACAAAAACACGGGTGCTAATGGAGAACATAGCTAAATATCAGACCACATAGGTTATAAACATATTTTTGGTCATGCATGGCATAGAAGCATTTTGTCAGGTGAGCGATACAGGCTCAGTCTCTGAGCCTTTTAGGTGAACAGATAGCTGTAAATAACAAGAATATTTCATATAGTTTCACATGAATGCTAGAAAATAAACATGTTCTTATAGTTCCCTATATATTCTTGGTAAATGTTGCTGAAAAATACTGAATTATGCCTGTTTTTAAAAGCCTGATAACAGAAAAAGATGATCGGTGGCATATCATTTTTATTTTATTTTTGGTACTATGAGTTAAAAACTACAAAATATCTTAAAATAAGAAAAATCTGTATATTAGGCTCCATCTACCTTAAATAAAATTGACATCGACTAACTAAAGTGTATCTCCTTGCTTACTTTAAACATGTAATAAAATTTAATTACTTATTGATTAGAAAAGATAATAAAGGCGATTAGTCGAATTGTTAATGAATTCCTAAGACCTGATTTTTTTTATTAGCAAAATAATTAAAAGAATGTTTGATGGTCCTCACATTAATTAGTGTTTTGATGTATTTGCTGATACTACTAATAGACATGCAAAAACAAAAAGGAAAAAAAAAACACGAGAATTTGATCTTAAGGAGGTTCGCTCCTCATATTTTGGAATTTCTGTCAGATTTTCGGAATTCTTTGATTTATCCATTCAAAAGCATTATAATTTTTTGCCCATGGACCCCTTATTTTTTCCCATAATTTCATTTTATACACTTTATGAGCATTTCATTTAATTTTATTTATTTTGTCACATTCATTCATGGTAAAACCCCGCTAATGCTAATCCTTTGAAAAATCCGAGGAGTTCAGTTTCCCACCAAATGTTCAATCACTTATATCTCAACCTGTCAATTTTTTTTCTCTTTAATTACGTCCTTTATAATTTTCTAACATAAAAAACGCATTTGTTTAAAGGCCTATTTATTTTCAAATGGACTAGCGAACCCCCTTTAGTAGTCTGCATAACCTACAAAAATTCAATTAGAAATAAGAAATACAAAGATCATAAACTAAATGAAATCCCGATCCCCTATTTCCTTTCTCTTATACTGAAACTGACTCGGGTATATTTTGTGACAATTTTCACGGATCAAAGATAACAATACTGGAACATATTCCAATATTGTTGCTTGTTCCTTTCCGGTGCGACATAGATATGGGCGCCAGCGCGGAACATCGAACTCATTGAGAAAATATATTTTTTTACTATCAGGTATGAAACAACTCACACGAAAGAGACGACCAATCTTCATAGGATTTATGTTTTGCGGGTCCCGAACAATTTTTTTTTTTCGTTTTTCCGTGGTTCGACAACGAACCTGGATGCTAGCATATAAAATAGTCTTCGGGAAAGTGTTTTGAACTACAAAAGCAAATTGACAGGAACCTTACTAAAATGATGTTTAGAAAGGTCTTTTGTTATGATCTGACAACAACTAGGCTGCCAGCAATGTGACTTTTAAGGATAATCATTTTCAACAAATTCTTCGAACAAATTGAAACAAACTGTACTCAAATATTGAAGGTGCTTAAGCAACGATCTGTCTTTGTTTACCAAACATTTCAGGAGGCGACAAATTAATTATGACTGCACTTGAAATATTCTTTAAGTTGTACCTCAAATACCCCCAAATAAAAACAGCAAATACAAAAAATTAAGTTTAAAAATTGTGTTTTGCTAATTGGTCGATAGAAAATATTTCCAGTTACTTCTTTTTTAGCTCACCTGACCCAAAGGGTCAGTGTGAGCTATTGTCATCACTTGGCGTCCGTCGTCCGTCCGTCTGTTAACTTTTCACATTTTCATCAACTCCTCTGAAACCACTGAAGCAAATTCAACCAAACTTTACAGGAATGATATATGGATGGTCCTTAACAAAGATTGCTCATTTCGTTCCGATCTGACAAAAGACATGGCCGCCAGCGCAAAACTTATAATTAACATTGGCCCCTATGGGAAAAACGTCATTTTCATCAACTTCTCAGAAACCACTGAAACAAATTCAACCAAACTTTACAAAGAATGGTGTATGGAAGGTACTTTACAAAGATTGATCATTTCGTTCCGATCCGACAAAAAAATGGAACTTATATTTAACATTAGACCCTAATGGAAAACATCATTTTCATTAACTCCTCTGAAACCACTAAAGCAAATTCAACCAAACTTTACAGGAATGACATATGGAAGGTCCTTTACAAAGACTGCTCATTTCATTTTGATCCGACAAAAAACATGGCCGCCATCGCAGAACTTATATTTAACATTGGACCCTATGGGCAAAACGTTATTTTCATCAACTCCTCTGAAACCACTGCAGCAAATTCAACCAAACTTTACAGGAATGATGTATGGAAGGTCTTTTAAATAGATTGCTCATTTCTTTAAGATCCGACAAAAACATGGCTGCCAACGCAGAACTTATATTTAATATTTGACCCCATGGGGAAACATCATTTTTATCAACTCCTCTGAAACCACTGAATCAAATTAATCAAACTTTATACAGGAATGACATATGGAATGTCCTTAAGAAAGATTGCTCATTATATTTTGATCCGACAAAAAAACATGGCCGCCAGCGCGGAACTTATATTTAACATTAGACCCTATGGGAAAAACATCATTTTCATCAACTCCTCTGAAACCAATGAAGATAATTTATCCAAACTATAGGAATGATGTATGGAAAGTCCTTTACAAAGATGGCTTATTTCATTTCAATCCGACAAAAAACATGGCCACCACGCAAAACACCGAAAACTATGCTGTTCAGCATTTTGTCAGGTGAGCGATACAGGCTCAGTCTCTGAGCCTCTTGTTTATTTTTAGCCATATTGCTTTATTGGTCGCTTGATTTGTAAAAATTAATTGTTGAAATCTTAAGTCAGGATATTTAAATTTTTTTTTGTTTTCTTGAGAGTGCCACAGAAAAGTATTGTTATACTTCTTCTGATTTTCACTATGTAGTAACTTTAAGGAATTTCTGCTGACTTAGTCTTACGATAGCACAATATGCCATAAAAAGTGATTAGCCCTTAATTTGACATGACAAGTGTAAAGAATATAGGATGGGAATTGGTCGGTATAACGCATCTTTTTTTCTAAATATTTATCTTCCATTAGGTATATTTCTTAGATCATTTAGAAAGTATAAATGCCAAATATCATTTGTGTATAGACATTGCTTAGAAGCACGACATAGGCCCTGTCTCTGCGCCAATTGTTTTGAAAAAAACTGACCTCATAGCCTCGTCATTAAAAATGCATTGATTTTTGTACTTATTTATACAAAGGAACATGCGAACATAATTAAGAATTAAATCGTTTAAAGGTTAGTAGAGATTAAAAGAACTTATCTGTAGAATTCTTTTCTAAATAACACTTCAACCTGTCAATCCAATTTGGAACCAGGTCACAAAACACGTTAACTAGTAATCCGGATTCGGAATAACTATATATAAAACATAAGAAAACATTTACAAGCGTTTCAAAAATTAAAGAATCCTGTTGACATTTTGACATCGGATAAGTAAAAACACAAGTAGATATGGCAGACAATTTAGAAGGGAGTTTGTGGGATTCCTTCAAACCAAAAGCTAGAGTAATTGGGCAGTTTGCAAAACACTGCAAAGATCATGCAAAGGAAAGGGCAGAACTAATCAAATTTGTTGAGCAGATGGTTGAGGATTTGAAGGAAGAGGATGAAGAAGATATAGAAAATCGTTATCAGTTCCGAGTGCGGAAATTTTCTCTCGTACCAACTCCAAAGTCGAGATATTCAGACAAAGACATCGAATACACAGTGAGTAAAAGAAATGATAAGTTCCAAACTCAGCCTTTTTCATGTCAATGTGTGAAACCTCAATGAAAATTAGATCTAAATTAGTTTAGTTGAGTCACCCTCATTAAATAAAAAAGTTACTTACTTACTTACTTACTAACCGTTTGTGCCGATCTGCATTTCATTTGTGAATAATTTCCCCTCCATTTGCTTATTTTGTGTTATTTGTTACCACTGGGCCGATTCCTCTGCTGGTGGACTGTAAGTCCCCGAGTGTATTCACCAACCCAGTAGTCAGTACTTCGGTGTTGACCCGAAAACCGATTTTATTTTAAAACTTGCAATATCTAAATTTTACAAAATTGTGTTTAAAACTAAGGAGTATCTCCCTCATGCATAACTCTGTCCTTAGCTGAATTTTGGCTTTTCTATTTAGATTCTTTTGGTTATTTGTTCTCTATCATCTTTAAATGTATTTCGGTTTATTGACTTCCAAATGTTTTGATTTTATCTGCACTGAAGAGACATAAATTGTTGAAATGCGGATATGCAGAACCTAAATTAACAGTAACTTCGGTATTGTGTTATTTGTTACCACTGGGCCGATGCCTCTGCTGGTGGACTGTAAGTCCCCGAGGGTATTCACCAACCCAGTAGTCAGTACTTCGGTGTTGACCCGAAAACCGAATTTATTTTAAAACTTGCAATATCTAAATTTTACAAATTGTGTTTAAAACTAAGGAGTATCTCCCTCATGCATAGCTCTGTCCTTAGCTGAATTTTTACTTTTCTATTTAGATCCGTTTGGTTATTTGTTCTCTATCATCTTTAGATGTATTTCGGTTTATGAACCTCCAAATGTTTTGATTTTATCTGCACTGAAAAGACATTGATATATGTTGTTGAAATGCGGATATACAGAACCTAAGTTAACAGTAACTTCGGTATTGTGTTATTTGTAGATATTTCTATTTCAATGATTAATTTACCAAAATACATCCTTTTATTGAACATTTATAACTATTTTTTTAATTGATTGTTAATTTTACTTTTTCTGGCAAGCGTATATGTACCAATGAATAGGTTTAGGGCAATATTTGTAGTGGTTTGCTTTAAAACTGATGGTTAATTGTAAATGTACCAATGAGTAGTTAAGGTTGATATTTGTAATGGTTTGCCTTAAAATTGATGGTTTTTCGTAAATTGACACAAGTGAATCTTACATCTTTTTCAATTGGCCATGGGCGATGTGCTCTAATTCCATTACGTTTTACCTGTTATTGCAATTATTTTTTTTAACTTTGGCCAACGCGAGTTTTTGAAAACTTTCAGTAAAGTCACATATTTCCAAAATATTAAAGCTTTTCTTCTGGTTACGGTCGATCTCAAATCTACTGACATGGAGTATGATTTTTGATATGTTAGTCATCAAACAAAATATGATGATTTACACATAAGTCATGTAAATAAATATCAAAGTTACTATATTTGTATAACTTTACTTTCTGCAGAAGGCAATTTCGACAAAGAATGTCTCTTCAGTACAGATAAGATCAAAACGTTTGGAAGATCGTAAACCAAAAGATACATAAAAGCTAACAGATATCCAATTTTAAATAGGATCTAAATGGAAACGCTTAAATAAGTTAGAGTTACAGCTTTTCTCGAGAGAAATAATGTTCTTGCACTGTTGTTTATAACTTGTGAATGGCATCATAGTCATGGCAATATTCTTGGGTTTTTGTTGTTTGTTCATGTTGATACTTTAATGTTTTATCTGCTCTCTTTGTAGTTTACAAAAGAAGGTCATGATGAATACTGTTTCTTGTGTGAAAAGCAGTTTGAACCATTTACAAAAGACTTGTACCCATGTCGAGTATGTACACGTGCTTTCCATAGAAAATGTATTGAAAAGTGCAAGGAATGTAACCAGTTTGACAAAGATACTATAGACAGAAGTCTGACAAATACAGGGTGGAGCTGTCATATATGCGTGAGTATTGTACTTTTTTACGCATGCATATTTAAAAAAGGAATCTCGGAAGAATTATTGTCAGAATTTACTGAGTTATCTTAAATCAAAGTAATGGAACTTAACACAACA
This sequence comes from Modiolus philippinarum, assembly GCA_002080025.1. Classification (NCBI taxonomy): domain Eukaryota; kingdom Metazoa; phylum Mollusca; class Bivalvia; order Mytilida; family Modiolidae; genus Modiolus; species Modiolus philippinarum. Next base: position 19,167 of record MJUU01005113.1, read on the forward strand.
TTAAAAAAACAAAACTAAACCAAAAAAGAAAACAATAACAACAACAACAACAACAAAAAACAAACAAACAAACAAAAAACAAACAAAAAACAAAAAAAAATACTTCTTTTGATTTTTCAATTCTTGTTGGTCCTGCAAACCATAAAATGATTTATTTTACAGGAATAGTATTGTCTACCAAGAGCAAATCGATGAGTCCCTTATAATGGTTGGAACAAATAAAATGCGACTCAGATAAGATCATTATTATTGTAGTAAATCAATATTGTTTAATACTGTCTCAGTAATAACAAATTTTTCAAGATTCGCATACATTGTTTCTACCAGAGACATTTAATTATATGTCTGTTTATATCATGACAATGATCTCACCGATTCGAACTTGGCATACAGTGAATCGTATAATTACTGTTTCTTTGGAACTATGCTGCATGAATATTTACATATGTGCAAGTCCGGAATGTGTATAAAAACATATTTTCAATAGTCAATACAGTGATTAAACCAATAATCCAATAACAATAAATTTATAATTGACTGACGTGAGAGTTTGATACATAATAAAACAACTTTTAACAGTTTTATCAAAATATGGTGTAACTTTAGCTAATGTAGGAATAATAACATCTTAAAACATTGTCAAATTTTGTTACGGATTGACAGATTAGCAATGACGTGATGACTGAGTGGATTAAGATTAAAAGGCACTATACCATAAGAATTGTTTAACCATAAATTTTTAGCATTAAAGACATGTTATGAACATTTTTTTTTATTCAAGACACTTCAGTTATTGTAAATGGTTTGGACTAATCCATCTCTCTTTATATCTTAAATTATTTACCTCAATACCATATTCACAACTTCTCGGCTGATAAAAAAGAAGCATTTGCCCTCTTATTTTTCATAAACCACACTTTTCCGTGGTTTTTAAAGTACCATAAATGACTAAATTTTCTTTGTTGTCTAATAAGTATGAAAGTGTCAACAAGAAAATTGTCCAATTAACAGATCAAGACAAGTGTGCAAGAACTCTTGAAGTACTTATGCCCTACGAAAACTGAAAAATATCTATTTAAAAAATATCATGTTGCACAATCTTTACACGAAAATGTGGTAATTGTAAAAGGGAATAACATGTCAGCATGCTTTGTATTTAGAGAGACTAGTAAGCCAAACAACTGATAAAAAAGAAATGAGCACAGAGGAGATGCATCAAAGACGTTATTTCTGTTATTTCTCTAATGTTCAAGTCAAATTCCTTAATCTAAAATTATGGATGAAATGAATACTTAACTTTGACCGTATGTTGTGGATAGACATTGAACATGTAAACGGAGTACTGTGCCATCTCGGGGACATGAAGGCACATTTTCACTAAGGACACTATATTATATGGTGAACTGTGCATTCTTAATTTCAAAACAACGAACACGAAGGCACATTTTATAGAGGACACCGTTTATGAGTGAGGACATGTAGAAAAACATTTTCTCGGGATTGAACCTATACTACCTTTTCTGTAACAATTAATGGCCAAAAGGTTATGATAAACCCACGCAGCTACTTTTTATAGGCTGTAGCTAATCGTTGAACAGCGATACAAATTTGTATGACATTTCAGTAAACCAATATCAACTTATCTGAGTATCGACATTCAGTCAAAGTATTGTTGTATTTTTTTTCTTCGTTAACCTATCCATTTTCCATGTGTCATTTTGCCTACTGTATTCTCCTTTGGTAGCTACAAAACGTCATCTTTTTAATTTGAAAGCCTCGAATAGGCTGGAGAATTATTAAAATCATCCGATGGGTGTCACGTGATTAAAATGAGCTTCAAGCCTATTAACCCACTCAAGTAAGCTGCGTGCTTCCGCCAGAAATATAGGGCGTAAGTTCCGTTTTTTGTATACGGAATAGTAACGGTGTTGCTATATAAAATAAATAATAACTTACAGTACATAAATATGTACAGTGTATTCATGTCCGTGTCTCTATTAAGAAATTCAGCGCCACTTTCGCGTAGTTATATGTTCTCTGCATCAGTATGAGGGTATAACCCCCCTTTTTGGACTCAGGACTTGGGCCTCATTTTCAGCGTACTTTGGACTTGACCACTTGAGTCCATGGACTCCACAGACTTAAAAGTCATAGCATTTTGAACTTGTACTTCAAATTTCAAAAAAATTCAAAAAATAAAAAATGGACTCTGGACTTCATCTCAATTTTTTGATGTACTCTGGACTCAATGGGGTAGGGGGGTTATACCCCCCAGTATTCTTTTACCTGTATTGGCTATTTATCGCATAGTGATTAGAGAAACATACGAATGGGTTTATCGAATCAATTATTAGCATCTAATTTCCCGCTTATATAAATTAGACATTTTTATGCAGCAGTCCCTCGGGAAGTTCATTTTACTCTGGGGGGGGGGAGTAAATTTATTTATTTTAGATCAGAAGATTTATATTCAAACACCTTTTCAAAAGGTCAAGATTATGTATATTGTTTTTACCATAATGTTGACAGAATATTTATCAAATTTAAGGGAGGTGCAGACACAGTGGGTGCACATTTCATGTAAGCCCCCATGGTCGTCCTACTAACACCTAATTAGACATATTAAATCCAAACACGGAAACAAAAATCATCCCTTTCGATTATTTTGACGCCATTTCGGAATTACCTTTGTTATTTGATTCATTTTTCATAAATTGCACTTTTTTGCCCTTTTTTCCACAAAAAATTCTACAGTTCTTTTTGATGACTACGAGTTTTTAAGGTGTGTATATTTTCTAGGCTTTCGAATTTCAGCTCCAGCGGAGCTTTGATTCATATGATGAATAGTTATCAAATAGACACTTTTAAATCGATGTTTTCTCTTGATTGATTGCTTAGACAGGAGCCAATTGTGTATTACTTCAGATAGCTGTTCAATTGATCCTCTTAACGGTTGTCATCATATACGTTTTTGCATCTTTAAATATTTTTGAAAAAGGATTTCGTTACCAGGAAAGAGATAAATTATTTATTTTCACATTTTCAAAACCTTTTATATACCTTCCTTTTTACTACTTAATATCGAAAGTGGTGAAAAAACGAAGTTTAACCACTACAAAGTAGAGTTGTATTATTTTAATCGTAATGCATGCCCCTCAAACGAAAAATGAAAAAAAGTATGCCCAGTCATCACTGTTGCAATTGTCATTGCAGAAGTTTTACGGTCGTCACCATGATTTGACAGACCATTAAGATTATGCTTACCCTTCTGGATCACCTGATGACACCTAAGTTTTTGTACAGGTTCAAGCTGCTAGTGCTTCAGTATTGTGGCGTTCTTGTTCATTTCTGTTTATTTGTTTTGTCTTTGTCTTGCTGTCTCAATTTGTGTTGTAAATGAATTGCCGTGATTCTGGATTTTTTATTTTGAACCCCCCTTTCATCATGTTTGCTGCGGTATTCATTTGTCGATGTACAGACAAACAAACAAACAAAACAAAACAAAAAAAAAGAAAAAAAAATGATTGAAATGATTATGATCTCTATGAAATACTGTCAATTTCGTTATTTTATGCTTTAAACAGAGCATACTGAATGCCTAAAAATTATAACTTTGTAATATTTTTCAGGCTAACCTGTCATTACTTCTAACCGATGAAGAAATGAATACTCTAGTTGATGCTTTCGATGAAATGGATGCTAACCATGGTGGGTACATATTATCTGTATATCTTTCAAAAATGTCTCGCCGAGAAAAAAACAGACAACAAACTAGCAAGCAACAAAAGATATTGAAACGAGGGAAAGAGACCTCATTTTGACAATTTTGGTCTATATCTTTATACTCACAACTCCAAACGTATAAAATCTTTAAAGAGCACCAATCTATTTATCAGAGCACTTTGCAAGTCAGTTTTATGGTAATAAATTTCGGTGCTGGAACCGTCTTGAACTTACTAAGCGGTATGAGAAAATGTCATTGTTGAAGGCCTCATGGTGACTTCAAGATGGAAGTACAACAGTAAAAGTTGGTTCTGCCCTGCATCGTAGAAACTTTGTCTCATGTGTATTTACACCATATCATTTCATTGTTAATTTGTAATTACTCCTCAATAGTGGTAGTAAAGATTTTTGATATTTTCAACCAGCAAGTGATATTACTATCTGCCTTTAGTGGATGGTCATTTGACTTTCAGGGGTAGGAGGTGGGCGATTTGAATTTTCAATTAAAAAAATAATTCTTCAAATCAAAATTAAATTATTTATTTTCATGACAAGTAGGATTAGAATATTTATTTTCACTGGCACCAAGATTAAACTTTTTATTTACAAAATCACCAAAGACCCCCATCTGAAAATCAACTGTTCGTCCTCTAACGGTATGATTAGATAATTTCTTGGATTTACAGTATCATAGATCGGAAAATTCTAATGCTTATACACATTTTTCAGATACCTTTATATCACTAGAAGAATTTATACAATACAAGAATAAAAGAGTTCATTTAGCATCAACAGACGACGGTAAATACCAGATTATATCACAGTTCAATAACATGGACACGGACAAAGACGGTCGTCTGCAATGGTGGGAGTTTGTTGCTAACGAAGCAAAATTATTAATCGGTAAAAGATCAACGGTAAGAAAACAAGACTTACAGTCATCACAATAAAATCAAAAGCAACTATAGATGACGAACTTTTATTTATTATTTTTTTTTATTTTGATTTGTTAAGGTTGGAACTTATCGTTGAACGGTGACGCAAATTTGCATGACATTTCTATAAACCAATATCACTCATATTAAGTGGAGTTCTCGGCGAACAGTTTAGGTAAGACGAGTTCGCGTATACGGTTTAATAATGATAAGCAGTTGAGAAAAATGCAAACAAATTTCTTATTTTAAGTAACATTGAATAATGTTTTGTCCCGGTTTAGAGTAATATCTAGGTACAGTTTTTGATATTTGAACATTTACCTTTACCTAAACATTACCCAGCTTAATAGGGGTGAATAAAAAAACTATTTGAGTATTGGCATTCAATGAAAGTATTTCTTATCTTTTTTCCTTGGTTTTACCTGGCAATTTTCATTTTGCCTTCTTTGTTCTAATTGGACACCTGACAAATATTCTTTTCTTTGTATACTGAAAAGTAATCAAATAGATCCTTATCGGCTTGTATTTTCTCTTAATGACTTCAAAATATTTGGTGCAGTGATAATTAATTAAAGGATGTTGAGTATATGTAGATGAGAGAAAGTCTCTACAAATACAAATTTATTTGTAATTTACTTTTAACAGTAACTATTTAACAGTAACTTGGGTATTTTGTTATTTACAAATTAATGTTCTTATCATAAGGAAAATATGAAGAGAAGTTCGAATTATTAGGAAATATAGTTGGGAATCATTTCTATAATAATTCTCGTTTGTTAATATTGCCCCTCAAAACGAAAAAGGAATAACGAATGTCGGATAACTTGAAATTACTGCCTTGGTGCAAAATTAATATTGCAACAAAAAGGTTAAAATGAAAATAAAAAAGCCATACTTCAACCGATGTGTTGAATATGCATTATGATTGAATTGTTTCAATAGTTTGATATTTTATTGTAGGATATTTTGATAGATTTGTTGACAGAAAAGGAAATTGTTCATGCAAAAGCCGTATTTTCTCGTATGGATGATGATAAAGATGGCATTATTACTCATACCAAGGCAATGATGGCCTATAAAAATTGGTATAGAAAGTTTGATGACCCTGGAACAAGGTATGATTTGAAACAAACTTTTTTTTGCATCTTTTAAACTGTTAATAAAATGTTAGCATCATTATATGGTTACCAAACCAATGTCCAATAATTATGTTCTTCAAAGAATAAACGTAGACGGAGGCTGACATTTCGATAAGTCTCCAAGGTTTATAAGAAGAAATCTGCGAGTAAATGGGCAAATTTTGTGCCCATTGGTATACCAACTTACTGTTAAAAAAGGCACTCCAACGCGACAAATATTTCATTATTAAGAAAATTAAGTATACATGATTTATGGGCTTTATTTCATTTTTTCTCAGATGTGACACAGCAACATTAGATTTGCACGCTGATGTGGCAGCAAAGATGATAATGGATCATGACAAAAGAAACAAGGGGTAAGATGTTATGCATAGTTTTCATACATCAATTTAAATGCAACAAGCGATATCAAACGTATTTACAATAATGTGTCGTTGTTAAAATCTACTTTTGACAGAAAATGCAGGATACAATCATGACCCTCGGTTGGAAAGCATACTGAGATTTCAACATAAAACATTTAGACTAGACTCATTTCTATTTTATGTCAGTACGTATTTATGTTATTTTGTGCTTTGTTCCTTCGGTATTCTACTGACGTTGTTTCGCCGTTTCAGAAACTAAAACATTGTGGGTAGAGCGCACACCAAAATATTTTGATAGGTTTAGAACGTAAATAAAATAACGTCATTGGTTAAAAATTGATTGTTCGTACACCAAAAAAAATGCAATCAATGTTCCCAAAATTCTTCAGTTTCTGAAACGGCGAATTCGCAATCTTTATGTTTATAGTATACAACGTCGTTTTAGTATCTTAATGTTAGTTTTTATGTAGCCTTTTCTGTTCAATGACCGTTTCAACTGTGGTAAATATATGTGTAATTTATTTTGTTTAGAACTGTGTGTTGGGAAGAGTTTCTTGCCGGCCAAGCTGTTTATATCATCTGTGCAAGACCTAACATATAAGTTGTATTTAAATTAGCTTTGTCAGCTGGAAATGCCTGTGCAGTACGCTCCACTGTGAATTGAAAAAGATGGGATAAAAGGAGTATAATTTATGAGTAAGCCAAGCACAATTAACTTTGAAGAAAGGATACACTATCATTGAATGCATCTGATCTGTCAAAGATAAGAAATTGTTTTGTATACAATGTTTTTTTTTTCATTCAAGACGTGAGCCAGTAATATTTGCTGTCTTCGTATTCATGGTGGAGTAAATTTAACTTCATATTCGCGTGTCTTTGTATATACAGTACTTTCACTTTTAAAAGTAAAAGAATCTAAAGCAATATAAATACTTTGTATGAATAAAATCAAACAACACCTCACAAATTAGAACACTACTGGTTAAAGCTTAACACCACTGATAGGTAAAAGAATAAAAAAAATATCTTTTTAACTTCCTTTTTATACAGATAAAAATCCAGAATGACGATTGTTAGATATGCTGCTCATCATTGCTGGATGAAAAATAAAACCGTAGTATCTTTTTCAGATTCTATATTTTAGCATAAGGTAGCACAACAGACTTTTGAAGACCTGACTTTGAATGCCTTTAACTTTTGTTATCAGTAAAGATACAATAACAAGTGAGGTAACAAATAGAATGGAAGGATTGAACTGACACTTAATGCTCATTTTATAATTATTTCTTTGAAGTGTCAGTGGTTGTACTTCCATATTTGGCAAAAAAGGGGATTTTTGTGTTTTATTATTAAAACGAAATACAGCTTTACATGTAGCTGAATTCTGTTAACTTTATAGGGAAAAAGCATTCAATGGCAAAACAATTTCCATATTTGGCAAAAAGGGGATTTTTGCGTTATATTATTATAACGAAATAACGTTTACAGCTTTACATGTAGCTGAATTCTATTAACTTCCTAGGAAAGAAGCATTCCAGGGCAAAGCAATCAGGTCCCAGATTTTTGTCTCGACCGCGACGAAAGTCGTGGAAAGCAAGACATATGCGTACAAGGTATGGCGCTGGCGGCGGCGACAGCGACGTAAACTTTCATGTTCAGTGTTTGTGATTAGGTCATTTTCTCAGTACCTATAAGTGGTAGGTCAATGATATTTGGTATATAGGTTGGTCTTGAGTAGTACATGAAAGTCTGCTATATGGTTTTTGTCTGTGACCTCAATTTCACGGTACAATGAACATGTTAAGTTTTTG
>MJUU01005113.1:30770-42131 GCA_002080025.1 Modiolus philippinarum
GTTTTTATAGGGGTTCACACTGCTAGTGCTTTAGTTTTGTGGCGTTCTTGTTCATTTTTGTTTATTTGTTATGTCTTTGTCATACTGTCTCAATTCGTGTTGCTGTGAATTGCCGTGATTTTGGATTTATGATTTTAAAATTTCCCCTTTCCTCGCACTTCGGTATTCGTTTGCCGATGTACTTAATTGTTGGTTTCCGTTCCAAAGCTGAACTTTGACTTATGTCCAAACGAAAAGCCAATTATCTATATCGAACATGGATGGCTCAAAATATAGTTAAATTCCTCAACAAAGTAACTTAATTTTGTACAAATTGAGGAACTTCCTCCGTTTATTTCATATTTTCTAGCGATTCCAATGTAATATAGCTATTACTTTAAAATTACTGTCGTCAATTAAAAACAAAACTTAGTTTTGAAGATTATGTCTGTCTGGTTCCAAAATGTTTTTAGATTTTTAAAAACAAAATTTACCACGTGCCAGTCACCGCCTGTCATTCCTAACAGTTGCAACAATGATGATTACAATTTTGAGTCCTTGAAATAACGGCAGTAGATTACCGAAGGAACAAGTAAAGCGATGACCACAATAATCGAAGTCAAAAGACATGGCCAAAACAACAAAGAAATACAAAGACAGCAAGGACGTGAAACAGCGATAATGCACAGAAATAAAAAAGGCGTGAAGAACTAAGGTACTCAGAGTGTGACGTCTCCTGAAAACCGGGTGTGACATCAGGTGCTCCGGAAGGGTAAGCATGCCCTGCTCCGCTAGTGGCACCAATCACACTATCAGTGAGTCAATCCAGGCTTCAAGGCCAATCCTTTAAATGAAAGATAGTGGAGGGTTTGTTGTACTTTTGATAAAGAATATCATAAAAAAAGACAAGATCAGGATTTAGGAAAAAAACACAAGAATACTTTAATCAAAGTCCAGAGACAAAGAAAAAACAAGAGCACCAGGAGACAGATGATTTAAGACATTTATACATCCTCAAAACAACACCAATACAACACTCAAAACTAAAGCACTATACAAGTGTGAACTCCAAATACAGAGTGACAACAGGTGCTCTCTAAGGGTAAGCTTGTCCTCCTCTGTATACAGCACCCGTCACACTGTCAGTGGGCCAGTTCAGGGTTAAGTCAAAATATTTCATGTCAAATTAATCATTACTTAGCAAGATTGTGTAAACTTCATTGGAAGAGAGGGATCCAGAATGGGAGTCCGTGGTTGAAACCACCCTTTTCTAGGATATTTTTTTCATGCAGACTTGAGTCGAAAATTGAATCAAAAATATTCTTAAATCCCCTTTTCTCGAAAGCTTTACCAGCAATGATATTTTTCTATTTGACGTCGTTGTTTATGACGCATTAATATTTTGTCAAATCAAAAGAGTTTATATTACAAATCTATTTACGCTTAATATGGTAAAAGTAATTAATGTATTGATCTTTTTATATACTTATCCTTGTTTGCGGTAGAAAAAGTAAATGTTTCTAAAACAAATAAGGTCATGATGGGCTTTAATCTCGATTTATCTTAACCACTTATCCAAAGTCAAATTGAAAATAGACTTTATAAGCGTTCACAATAACGAGAATTAAGTATATTTCTAGAGGATCCATGCCATCTTATTTAACATTCAATAAGTATACAATTAAAAGGCTTTTGCATTTTTAATCACTTATCTCAAGAAGTTACAAAGTCAAAAATAACCTGGCAATGTATGGATGCTTCAAAATTATGTGATGTCTTTGTTTCGATTTTTTCCCGATTTTTTTTTATTCTTATTTGAAGACTGATTGCTCAGTATTACTTTCTTTAGTGTACACAATTTCAAAAAAATAAATTAACAACATTCTGAAAACTTATACAATTAACATGGATTAATTTACCATCAAAATTTTTGAGCCATAAACACCTTAGAAATATTTCGGAGATCTCAAAATTTGTATTCAATAATATATGCAAAAGAATGATTCGAGCCATATGAAACTGTTGATATGAATACATTTATAGAAAGACAGAACCTTCCGGTAGCTACGTATTCGTATCATAAAGGTGTTTGTCCTAAAAAATTCGATATAGGTACATAAATATCAAAATACCGAAGTTACTGTAAATTTACTTTCTGCATATGAACATTTCAACAATTTGTGTCTCAAGCAGAAATCATTCTCCACATGACCAAAAGATTTGAAACTAGTTATTTTATCCTTTTTAAAGCCCACATCAAGTTGGTCGTTGAAAGACGGGTATTAAATTGACGTTATCACCAAAGAAACAATAGCAATGAACAGGTGGCTATATCGGAGGACAAGTTGTTAACAAAATGCAATCCTCCAATCACCCCAAGTAAGCTGCATAATGTTTAGGTAAAGGTAAATGTTCAAATAGCAAAAATCGTACCTCAACATTACACTGACAGGGAACAAAACATTATCCAATGCTGCTGAAATAAGAAACTTGTCTACATTTTTTTCTCAACCAGCCTAAACATTATTCAGCTGAACTAAACCATTTATACGCGAACTCTTCCAACCTATTGGTGTATTACTGCAAAACTAGAACCAGTGTTTAATTATCAAATTTAAAGGCAGAGCATGAAATTGACATTGAAATATTTATGCAAGAAATTGGTGTATGGTTCAAGAGAATTATTAAATAAATAAAAGTGGCTGACCATAAATGATTAAATCAACTGTTTATGTAAAAGGAAGTTTACTGATCGAGTATAACCTTTTGCCTTCTGTACTTACAATTTGGAGAAATGCATTTTCCAAATGAATTTTCATTCAAGAAAAACAAACAATGTTGTAATGCATTAAACAGAGACTGTCAAACAAATGAAAAATACTTAAAACAAATTAAGCAAAAAACAACAATGACAAGAGAAACGCCAAAAAATATTTTACTAAATAAATACAAATGGGATAGTGATGAGATGCCATTTCAACAATTTCAAGATTGATTTCAAATTTTATGTGATGGTTTCATTATAGTAAAGAAAGGAGTATAAAACAGATAAGATCAATATCTGACGGTTGATATATTGGTCTTGATTTTAATCAAAATGTTTTTCGTTATGAATGCCTTCATTTCTAAAAGCTATTGACATTATACCATAAAACACATCAGAAACACTTTCTTATCTATATTGCATTAATTTCATTTCATCGGTGATTTTATACAGGCAGTGTATCTAAAGCACAGAATTCAAAACAAATTCTCAATTACAGCTGCACAATAAGTTCCCATTGAAATACAAAATAAGTTCAAATATCAAATGAGTAGTTGTACGACGTCAGTCTAAATGAAACAAAGTCACACTTTTATCACCAAAATTTTGTCAAATGGGTCTTTAATTCCTTCATCTTCTTCCAGTTCATTGATAGTAGCGGTGACTATTTGTTCAACTCGTGGACTTAGTTTGTTCCCTGGTGATGGTTTATTTCCTTGGTGATGGATCATACTTCAGCTTGCTTAATGCTGCCGTAACAGTTTTAGGTAATTTCTGATGGAAGGGATACAAGTAGGTTAGCAAAGTAATTTTATAGCTCTCATTGGATCAGGTGACCTAAATACTCATTGTTACTATATAACCAATTGTCAAATTAACCATAGTCCATTTGCCAATTAAATGAAGCTTTTGATTTGACTTTACGTTATATTTACTTACTCAAAGGGAAGAAACTCTACACCGGATAAATCCGACAATTTCCAACGTATATATAATCATTTTCTCATAACCTCTACGGTTATTAAACTTAATTTTTAGTAAAATTTGTCAATGTATTATGACCTTCTATGTATCTATTTGATTTGTTTTATAGTTGAAGAGAATTCATATGGTTGCATTGGCTGATCCAGGGGAGGGTTCGGGGTTGAACCCCCTTTTTTCTTGATTTTTTAAAAATTTCTTGCTGAATTAAGGTAAAAAGTGACAAAAAATGACAAAAACATCGTCTTTAACCCCTTTTTTGCCGGTACACCAGTGGAATCCCTCCCCATTTTTTTCGAAGGCTGGATCTCAAGGTGGCTTCGTTGGCATTTTTTAAGGCATTCACGAGTATGTAAATCTGACTTGTCCGGTGTCACGTGGTCTTGATTTTGGTTAAAAAATTTCTATGATTGATTATATATATATAAAAAAAAAAGGAAACAAACGTGGTATTAATTGGCAAATCACTTTTTGCAATGGCAAATTAGATATGCAAATGTTAGATATTTGCCTCATGCATTCTCTCAAAATCTTTTGTGTGATGGTTTCATTATAGTAAAGAAAGGTGTATAAAACAGATAAGATCAATATCTGACGGTTGATATATTGGTCTTGATTTTAATCAAAATGTTTTTCGTTATGAATGTCTTCATTTCTAAAAGCTATTGACATTATACCATAAAACACATCAGAAACACTTTCTTATCTATATTGCATTAATTTCATTTCATCGGTGATTTTATACAGGCAGTGTATCTAAAGCACAGAATTCATCAATATCTATTTTCTTTTAATCTCTCAGAGATTTTGTAAAAATTNTAAAAATTTCTTGCTGAATTAAGGTAAAAAGTGACAAAAAATGACAAAAACATCGTCTTTAACCCCTTTTTTGCCGGTACACCAGTGGAATCCCTCCCCATTTTTTTCGAAGGCTGGATCTCAAGGTGGCTTCGTTGGCAATTTTTAAGGCATTCACGAGTACGTAAATCTGACTTGTCCGGTGTCACGTGGTCTTGATTTCGGTTAAAAAATTTCTATGATTGATTATATATATAAAAAAAAACGGAAACAAACGTGGTATTAATTGGCAAATCACTTTTTGCAATGGCAAATTAGATATGAAAATTTTAGATATTTGCCTCATGCATTCTCACATATTTGGCCATGGCTCGAATATGAATCTGAATCTAATTTTACTTTTGTGTTGTTCAATTAGACTTTGCCAAGACTTGTAAATTTAAAAGAACACAACATATTTCCTCAGGATGATTCTTCTGGTGAGACCTAGTTCCGTTTATAAAAGCAAAGTTGTTACTTATTTTCCTTATTTTCATTTATAAATTGTCTTGTAGAGAAAAAATCCATTGAACAAAGTCGAAACATTAATTGTATCAATAAATAAAAATTAACTAAAGTACTAAAATTATTTCATTATCACTGGACACCCGGTGTCTAAAGGTAACCTCTAAATCAATTTTTGCTGGACCATTTATATGATTACTTTAATTAGAGTGTTATCAAGCTTCCCCTTTGCAAATATGGGTGTAAGTTGCGGACGGAAGGATAACCATTAAAAAATTGATAAATTTATAATATAATTGAAATTGCATGTGATAAGAATTTTCCACTTAAGAGTTTTATTGATATCTTGATTGCTCAGTGCTGCTTATTTTTATTTCTTTGATGTTTCCGTAAGGAAGTTGAAATAAGATTGAATTTGAGATTATGTTTATTGGATTTGAGATTATGTCTGTTATGACAAAAAAAAACCAAAAAACATTAAAAACATAATTCATTGTTAGACACGCAAATGCTTTGTGCACTGTTGGTACACAAACTTACCCTTTAAACAAAGTCGTTTCTGAACGACGTCAGTTCAAAGGAACTCAAATTTGTCAAATGGTTCTTAGTTTGCCTTCATCTTCATTTTCAGTAACATCAACATTTAGTTCCCGAATGATGATTCATACTTCAGTTTGGTTAATTCGGTCCGACAAGAATTAAATAAATTCTTGATAGATGGTATAATCGGTGGGTTGCAAAGCGATGATTTCATAGCCCTGACTGAATCAGATGATCAGATGACCTAAGTACTGCTTGGTACAACAGAACTAATTGTCAAATTAACAAGAGTCCATTTGCCAAAAAAGTAGGTCAGAGGTCAAGGTCGATGTGACCGGAAATAGACTGAATTTTTTTAAATGGTTTCCAGACAATAACTCAAGATGTTTATATCAAATTGATATGATTGATTGATTGAATATTGTTTAACGTCTACTGAGCAATATTTCAGCTATATCAAGACGAGAACAAGTTTGTTGATAAATGATCACTTTTGGGTATGGAACGGGTCATGGGACTGGAAATTCTGACTGCCACTGGAAAAGTAGGGTGAAATCGCAAGCGGTGAGGAATTTAGCCTAGTAGCCAATCACCTATGAATCACTCAAAAAAAAGCTTGCTAGCGTGGCATTTCTTCCAACACGTGGACCTGGGTTTACATCCCATCCGAAAGATGGGTTGTGTATTTATTCATCCCGACCAACCACAGACATCCAGTTTTGGAGGGGTTGTTCCCCGCAGCCTGGAATACTGGGTCCTATTTCTATATCCTGGGGTTCCCTCGGGGTCAAATTAATATGAAATTTTGATATATCGTTTGGTATATGGTAGGGAAGACTCTATTGATTTTCGACAAAGTAGGTCAAGGTTCAAGATCAAAATATCAAAAAATAGCTTGTAAATTTCAGAAAAAATTGAATTCCCGAAGATAACTCAAAAAGTTTAGATTCGATTCACATCAGACTTAGACCTATTGTTGGGCATAAGTAAGGGAAGAATGTATTAATTTTGAGAGAGTAAGTCAAAGTTCAAGGCCATATTTACCGAAAATTGATTGAAATTTAGAATTCAAACGATAACTCAAAATATTTAGATCTGCTTAAATTGAAATTTAAATATTGTTAGGGAACAGAAAGGATGGACCTGTATAAATGTTTGAAGAAGTATGTCAAAGATCAAGGTCATAGTGACCGAAAAGAAATTGATATTTGCAGAAAGACTTGTATTTCTTGACGAAAGCTAAAAAAATTACATCTGATTGACAGAAACTTCGATATTTTCCTTGATTCGAAATAGTTTTAAAACCTCTTTTCATTGAAATAGTAAACAGTTCAGGGAAGGATATTTAAATTTCCTGCAGTTTTGTCTGAAAATTGGACAATGGTTTATCTCCCCATGTTGTTTAATTCTGTTGGAAGAAAATAAATATAAAAATTCTAAAGCATATTTGAAAGGATATGGAGCGAATGTACATGTGACAAAAACGAACACGATGCATAGAAAACTCCAGTTTATCAAGGACAGGGCTTTCATTCCTGTCTACATCTTGATGTCGCTTGAGGGTCTTTGATTCAAATGATTTACAAAGTTACAACTCGTTCTGTGCATACTGGTGCCAATTAGATGTTTTGGGGCCATACCATACTTTTAGAATTTATTTTATATGAAGAGACATTTTCGCTATCTGGACATAAAAAATATTTGACTCCCATTTTGGTAACTTTCCTGCGGCTCGTAGACAGTGTACATTTTGGAATTTTACCTATCAACAATGTATTTTTAACTGCTTTTAGTAACAATAGTAACTATGGATATTTGGATTTCCAAAATGTAAAAAATACAACCAGGGTCTATAACAATTGTTTTATTTGTCAGACAGGAAATGAAGGGTCCCGACTGTCTTTTCCTACTCTAGTTTAAACAGGTGTTATTTTTCAAGCGCAAGTTGGTAAAGCAATGGGCATGGATTGTGTTTCTCAAACCTAATACCCATTACTCAATTTCAATAGTAATTTTTGCCAGCGGATACAACCTCAATTTAACGGATGGTTTGAATCGTCATTAATCCGGTTTTATCCAGTTATTTCCTTTGAAATGCATGTACCAACATGATGACCATTGCGGCGGACAAATTTTCAAGTGGTTTTTGGACTTTGTCTCTTGACAATTCTGTTCATTAAATTTGTTGTTACCTCAATTTACATATATGGGTTGATTATTCAGCTATTTGTTTTTTTAGCATTTTCTCAAGTCCTCTTATAAGTCTATATTTTTCCATTTGAATGCTCGATGTCTACATTTGTACATGATTCTGATGTGCTTTTCCTCTCATTAAATGCAAAGTAAGATTATTTTACATAATAATTTAATTCTTAGTCTGATAAAAGCAAGATTGACATCTCTATGAACAAATAATGGGATATAGAGAAGATGTACATGGGACAAAATCCCTATTAATACATGGTAAGGTTAAGCAAATGGAATAACGCTTTCATTGTTGTTTTTCATCTTGAAGTCACCATGAGGCCTTCAACAAAGAGCAAACACTCCTCTCCTACCTCAAAGTGAGTTCAAGACGGTCCCTATGTCCATATAATTGGAAGCCATGATAGAAATAGCATTTGTCTTGGGGTATATTTACAAAACATTGATTAAAAGTTCGGTATCTATGGCCTTCGTTATCTACCATGAACCACTCTCACCTTGCCATAGCATTCAAACTTTTGATTTCATCTCTACAACACAATACATTGAACAATGATTGCTTATCCGATAAACAATGAAAGAATATGGAGTAAATGCACATGAAACAAAGTCTCTTCAAGTACACGTAAAAAACAAAATTTTATTGTTGTCCTTCATCTTGAAGTCCCCATCAGACCTCGATGTTTTTGTGCTAGAAATGGAGAACGTGGATGCAACTTAACAGTTGTAGGAAAAAAATTGTTATGGATATTGAGTCAAACAAATGAGAATGGCATAATTTTTTATTGACATTTTTTTGTCGATTTTTTGAGAAACGCGTTTTACAGCAGAAATAGGGATTCAAATGGGGAGCTGTTTTTAACAGACCTTTTCTTTTACTAGTATGATGCTTAGTTTTTGCAAGGGCTAGAAAGCGAAATAGAAACATTTAGCGCAGTCCTTTAATTTCACCTTCCGCTATAAAGATGATTAACTCTCTCTTAATAATCCAACACTTTAAGAATATTTATTTAGATATATATCCCAATGAGTTTCAAACTAAAGGGACTACTGATACATCTATCTCAGGTTTTTACCTAGTCCCTTTGCTGTGCATCGATGAAGATGGGCTTTATAAGCTATATGACAAACGTGATGATTTGACTTCCAAATTTTTAACGTTCCCTTGTAGCTGTAACATACCTGTCTCCCCAGTATATGGAATGTACATTTCAAAGTTGATTCGTTACTTTCGAGAATGTAGTTTATACAATGTATGTGATAGAGAAAAAACTGCTGAGTCAGGGATTTGTTCAGCTTTTGTTACTTTCGTCCCGCGAGAAATTCTATGACATTGAAAGATATGACCTGCCGGTGTCCAAAAATGTCATGGGTATTTTCAGCTAGATTTCACGTCTTGACATTAACGGTTTTGACTAAATCCTTGATTGATTCCCTGGCAGTGTGCCGAGTGTTGTATACAGAACAGGGCATGCTAACACTTGTTGAGCACCTGATGTCATTCTCAACATGTGAGTTCACAATGCCGTTGGGAATGTTCTGTTTTTATTTCCTTGTGTTTGTGGCTGGCTGTCCTATGTTTTGTTTTCTGTATTTAAGTTTAAGTTTTAAGTAAACATTTGTCATGCATCTTTTTTCTACTCTGTTGACTTCCAAGCCATCAGTGGATTGATAAATATAGTTAAGTTCTAAAAGTTTTCTCAGTCGGGTTCAATTACCTTTAAGCAATTCGAAGGTTCTGTCTATAAATGTTTTCTGTTCACTGGTGCTTCTCCGTGTTGTTGTCTCGACCATTGACTTATCCTTCGTACTAATGTGTATCTGGTCCTCTCTGGACCAGTAGCGCGGCACATTGCGACACCGACACCAGCTGAAGAATTCAATAGTTGTTCACCTTGAAATTTAAAGTAGCTGCAAGCCTTTATATGTGGTATTTCTAGCAAGAACTTTGGCTATCTCTTGATATTTTCAACCTTGATTAAAATTGCTCCTAAAAATCATTTCTAGCATTCATTTGAAGAAGGAAAGATTTATAGACAGTTCAAAATTTTTAAAGTGAACTGAGCTGTTGCCATAATTAGAATTTCAAAAATCCGGTATTTAACAAGCTTCAGTAAAATCTTATTGGCACTCATACTATAACATGTAAATTGGTATTACCTGCATTTGCGACTGATATGTTTACATAGACTATAGATCTAGCACTGAGAAGACTGATTTTAACGTCTTGGCTGCGATTTTTACTTGGCATCCAAGTTTGTGTAATCTGATACTCAGACATCTCTTACCCTATACTTCTGACACTTTGCACAGTTGTTCTGGACACAATGAAAATGTGCACCTGCCTTTTTGGTGGAATTTGAATAAAAAGTGTCGAATTTATCTATTGTTGAATTTAGTCATTTTCTCCTCAGATTTTAACATAACGCTACTGAGTTTGTATAATCTGAAACTCTTACACCTTATACCTGATGCTTTTGAAACTTTGCACAGTTGTTTTAGGCACATTGAAGATGTGCAACTACCCTTTTGCTTAGTTTTGAATGTAAAATGTTGGATTTATACATTGTTGAAGTTAGTCATTTTTTCATGACACTTTTGAAATTTTGCACAGTTGTTCTGTACACATTGAAGATGTGCACCCCTCTTTCAAGCAAATCTAGATAAAAAATGTAGAATTTATGCAGTGTTGAACTTCGTAATTTTTTCATCATGTTAAACAGTACCTGGTTTGTGTAATCTGAAACATTCACATCTTTGACTGATATTTCTGAAAGCTTGCACTGTTGTTTGAACATATTGATTATGTGAATCTCCCCTCTTAGCCAGTTTTGATTAAAAAATGTCAAATTTATCAATTATTAAACTTAGTCCTTTAGTTTATTTCATCATATTATATTATCATAGTACTCAGTTTGTGGCCAGAAACGTTGCAAAGTTCTGAATGCACTAATTGTGGGCAGCTATTCTGGAATTTTTGCATTGCTTTGACATATGTTATCATATAGATACAGAGTATGCGTTTACTTGAAACTCAGATATAGTTTTCACATTTGCTGAAAAAAAATGAACTATCATTTTATTTGTTCAACTTAGTACATTTAGTTTTGTTTATTAAGGTCTTTCCCGTTTCAGACGGAAAGACCTTTCTGTATTTCTTCTGTTTATTAAGGTCTTTCACCTCAGTGTGAAAGACCTTACTGTTATTCTTCGGATTATTATTTTTTTTTTTTTTATTCTTTTTCTTCCGCCGCAACCGCTGTAAAAAAACTNTTTATTAGACTTAGATAGTGACAGACCAATGTAACAAAAATAACCTCTTATAAATTCACACCTTTATTAACTTTTCCTTCACTTTCTTTCTACAATTTGTGGATTACATGATTCATATATACTGGACATCATTCCAAGTCTACAGTTGAGTTTGTCGTCTGCAAATAACCTCGTGTTTTCTTCTGGTCCAAGCTCGTTTAGAATACTTATCACTTTTGTCTGTTCACATTGATTTTGATGTCAACAATAGAAATGAATAGTTATTTATGTATTAAGTATTTACCAGTCCTCTGTAGTCGTATTCCAGCGTCGTATTT
>MJUU01005113.1:59442-72303 GCA_002080025.1 Modiolus philippinarum
CTAATAACTCGAAAACCGTTACAGATATCAAAAATCTGATTGAGGGTTAAAATATCAGCATGATGAGATCTATCTACCGTGCAATTTTGAAGAAAATGTGAAACAAATCTCGGAGTTATAGCTATTTTTCCGTAAAATTTTCAAAAATTGTGCATATTTTATTTCTTATTTCAAAAAGTGTAACAGATAGAGGTCAAGTGTAAATTGCAGAAATGTTCAGCATATCAAGATCTACCCACCCTGAAATTTTAAAGAAAATCCAAAAACCGTTGTAGGAGCTATTGCCCTTTATCACAGAATTTTCAATATTTTTCGTCTTTTATTTCCAAAACTATAGAAGATGATGGTTAAAATGTTAGCCATGCTGTGGCGACTTTAAAACTGGTGTTGAAAATTGTTCGTTGACCACCGTTTTCAAAATGGCCACCAAAGTAGGCGGGAAAATTCAATATTGTCCGATTTCAATGAAATTTGGTTTCCAAATAGATGTTGATGTTGCGACTTCAAAACCGATGTTGAAAATTGTTCGTTGACCGCCATTTTAAAAATGGCCGCCAAAAAAGGCGGGAAAATTTAACATTGTCCAATTAAATGAAATTTGGTTTCCAAATAGGTATTGATGTCGCAACTTCAAAATTGATCTTGAAAATTGTTCGCTGACGACCATTTTCAAAAATGGCTGCCAAAAAAGGCGGGAAAATTAAACATTGTTCGATTTCAATGAAATCTGGTTTGCAAATAGATATTGATGTTGCGACCTCAAAACTTGTGTTGAAAATTGTTCATTGACCGCCATTTACAAAATCAAAGCTCCGATGGAGCTGAAGCTCGAAAGCCCTGGAAATCTACATGTGGCAAAACTTCGTAGTCATCCAAAGAACTGTTGCATACGTCTGCATGTATTAAGTGATTCCGTAATACCAGAAGTCCATTATTAGTACTAATAATGGAATTCTGGTAATACGTGAAAAGATTTCGTATGCATGTCGATTGTGCAATATACATATCACAGGTAAACAAATGTTATTTTCATCTTTATCTTGAATAAAATTATTTATGTTTTCGAACAGTGTACAAAGGGAGGTAAATCAAACATACAGACCGATGCATTATGCAACTGCGCGGCAGGCCGCAATATAAAAAAAAAGATTAATTTGATAAACATGCATATTGTTTTCAATTGCAATTTAATATCACAACACTGCATTCAACTCAAGAAAATGAAGAAATATAACTTAAATACACAATGTATAAGATTTTGATAGAAACTTCCGCACTATATTTTATCGGAAGCACGAAGATCATCTTTTAGAGCTGTTAATAGGCTTGAAGCCGCACGTGATTTTTTCTTGTCATACTAACAAATTTCCGCCTTCAGCTTACGATTTAATGATGTTTCGACTTCAAAACTGGTGTCGAAAGTGGCCCTTAACAAGAACATTTTTGTAAAAAGCCCAAACAAACATCCCCAACAATGTACAAGATTTGACAGTACGAGTTATCTTGCATGATCAGTCGCCTATATCGATTTTCTAACCACAAAATCTGCAAATGTCACCACATGTGGTGATAAATAAACAAATTTTATCAGTTAATAATTAAGACCGCGGGTGACAAGAACATCCATTTCAAGTTACGTAAGTAAAGATACGATATAAACGTTTTAATTTTTAGCTAGGTGACAGTACCGAGAACCAAAACCAATTTTCTGTTGAGGCGCTCTTTCAAACTTTTGCCGTTCTCGAGGTGCCGGGTGGAGGTGCTTCGTAACGAATATTATACCAACTATCAATGACAAAACACCGAAGTTACTGTGAATTTAGTTTCCGCAGATCAAATCAAACCATTTGAAAAAAAGGCCGTTTAAGAACAAATTACCAAATAGGATCAAAATAGATAAGTTAAAATCAGCTAAGGGAGGAGCTATGCTAGAGGGAGATACTTTTTAGTTTTCCTTAAATCTAGATATTGTTGTAGGGTAGCAATTAATGAAAAAGACGCTTAGTTTTGCGGTCGTAACGAAATCGTATGGTACGTTTTCTGTAATTTGACATTTATTTTAAAGTTTTGGTGAAAACTGATACTGGTACTGCGGTGGAATCGATTAGAACTCTTGTAAATGAACTTTTATGTGAGTTTATCTATAATTTATCTATAAAGTTAAATCTATACAACATAACGACTATAAAGTTTTTAGAATATATTGTATTTTAGCTAAGAAAAAATGACAATTCTCAGATGTTTTTTGCTCATTTTAAGCGCACGGACTCTTTTGTTTTACTTTTTTGTTGGGACATTAGTTATTATATGAATTTTGTTTCTGTTTTGTATAATATGAACACTATGCTTCAATTTCCAAAGAAAAATTAACACTTAAAAGCATTTTAAACGGTAAATTATTGTTTTTATCTGAAACTATTGAACATGCCGGAATTAACTACGTATCCCTGACCAATATTCATTTGTACATTAACCTGTAAATATACATCTTATAGCTGATCTGATAATATTATTTCCAGCATTGATAAAGAGATTTGCGCTTTTCTAAGAATGCACTCCTTATAAAGTATCGAATGGTACTCATGAAAAGATTATTTTGATAGAAATAAGATTTGTATATCTTATTTGTTATATTGATCATAAGGTATATCTGAACATCCCATTCCTGTTAAAGTAACAGTCACATCTTTCAAAGGGAAAGACCCTCGTATTATATGCAAGAATTCCACGTCAGAACACTTTGTAATTCAACCACAATTATTTTACAAGTAAACAACACTTTCCGTTGCCTCTTCTTTCTTTTATGAAGACGAATAAATGGTTCATACACTACCCCGTTAGTGAATAGCCAACTGAGTCCTGACAAGGTCCAAATCACCAAGAATAGATTGGTCTGCTTGTGCCTTTTGTAAATTTAAGGCTTACAAATGTGATCAAAAATACACAAAATAACACCCATAGAAGTACAAACTAGAGGCTCTCAAGAGCCTGTATAGCTCACCTGGTCCATGACTGGCATAAACTGCAGCCTAAATTACTCATTTTCTAGAAGTTTCAAAGGAGAAAATCTTTGAACGTGCTTTCCCCATAGGGTCCAATGTTAAACAATGGTCCCCGCTGGCGGCCATCTTGGATGAGGTGCAGACTTGTCAGACATAATTTTTTTAAGAAGACCATTAAAGGCCTATTGTGACCAAGTTTGATTCCAACTGACCAAGTAGTTTCAGAGAAGAATGTCTTTGAATGTGTTTTCCCATAGGGTCCACTGACCAAGTAGTTTCAGAGAAGAATGTCTTTGAATGTGTTTTCCCATAGGGTCCAATGTTAAACTATGTCCCCCGCTGGCGGCCATATTGGAATACATGCAGACTTACCCGACACATTCTTCTATAGGTACCGACTATGGACAGTTATCACCAAGTATGGTTCCAATTGGGCAAGTAGATTCAGCAGTTTCCACGGTAATTTAAAGCCCCACTATCCATTACAACCCATTTCAGACCATCATTCAAGAAAAAATTTGGGCAGGGGTTCCCCTTATAATTCAGATAATGCATATTGCTGAAATCAAAACATTCCAAGTCCCCGTTTCCATAACAAAAATTTTGGCAGGGGTTCCGCTTTATAATCTAGTTTAAACATATTTCTTGTATTGTGAAGAAAACTATGAAGCACAATGCGACAATCAAGCTTACATTGTAAGTTATACAGTTGAATTTCAGTCTCTCAAACTTTGGTAGCTGGAACACCACCAATATCTTGAACTGTATTTAAAAGTCTGATCATGTTTTACTATAATTCTTAATTTGTTTGGCTTTTTTGACCAAAAACATTCTTGCTAAGGACCACTTTCGACACCAGTTTTGAAATTAAAAACATCATTTTGTAAATGGCGGGCAATGACAATTTTCAACATCAGTTTTGAAGTCATAACATCAAAATCTATTTGGAAACCAAATTTCATGTTGAATTTTCCCACCTTTTTTGGTGGACATTTTGAAAATGGCGTTCAACAAACAATTTTCAACATCAGTTTTTGAAGTCGCATCATCCATATCTATTTGGAAACCAAATTTCATTGAAATCGGAAAATGTTGAATTTTCCCGCCTTTTTCGGCGGCCATTTTGAAAATGGCATTTGACAAACAATTTTTAACATCGGTTTTGAAGTTGCGACATCAATACCTATTTGGAAACCAAATTTCATTGAAATCAGACAACGTTGATTTTTCCCGCCTTTCTTGGCGGCCATTTTGAAAATGGCTGTCAAAAAACAACTTCATATGGCAAAATGAAGGTCGGTTTGCTAATTTGCATACGACCGCCATATTAAAACAGTATGGCTGACTTCATTGTAATGCAATTGTAAGGGCTTGATGATAAAAAACTAAATTATACTCAATAAATTATATGTGGGCAATTTCTCTTTTCTTTATTTTACCCCTACACCGGTTTTGAATTCTTGTGGCGAATTCGGCATTTGAACTCGATAAACTGGAGGTTCCTAGCAATATTCTTAAAATGAAGCACTTTCCTTTATATTCCTAACTAGATTTTGTCAAAAACCTGAAATTTGGAGGCCGTTCCTTCGATATTAGGCCACTGAATGCGAACTCTCTTTTCCTGTAATGCCACTTACGGATAAAAAGTTCCGGTAAATATACTTGGTTTTTTGTTCTGTTTCGATTTGTAGGTTCCTGAAAGCTACAAAAAACGTGTTTTATCATATTTTCTTACTATGGCGCCATTTTCTTGGCGTGAAGTGGAAAATCAAAGTCTAAATACAAACCAATTCCATCTGCAGAAACTTGTCTTGTCGTCTGCACCGGTGTTCTAATTTTGTAAACAAGCGATCATGTGATCATCTATGGAATGTGAGGTACCAATTGGGTAGAATTTTATTATTTAAAAATTGTATGTTGACGCGGGATGTCTATGCCTTCCGAAATTGATTCTAAAGTTATGTATTGTGACGTCATCGACGTTATGAATAATTCATGACCTCATGAATAAAAAAGTGACCCTGATTTTGCCATATGTTCAACACTGGTTTTGAAGTCCCAACATCAATATCTATTTGGAAACCAAATTTTATTGAAATTGAACAATGTTGAATTTTCCCGCCTTTTTTGGCGGCCATTTTGAAAATGGCCAAAGAACAATTTTCAACACCACTTTTGAAGTCAGCACAGCATGGCAAACATTTTATCAATTTACACTGGACTTTCATCTTCTATAGTTTTGGAAATAAAAGACGAAAAATATGAAAATTTTGAAAATTCTGTGAAAAAAGGGCAGTAACTCCTACAAGGGTTTTTGGATTTTCTCAAAAATTTTAGGGTAAGTAGATCTTGATATGCTGAACATTTTGGCAATTTAATGTTGACCTCTATCTGCTATAGTTTCTTTGATAAAAAATAAAAAATATTAAAATTTTAAAAAATTTCCGGAAAAAGGGCAGTAACTCCAAAACTGGTGATCAGAGTTTCTTCAAAATTGTAGGGCAGGTAGATCTTGCCATGCTGATCACTTTTACCCAATGTCAGATTTTGGATATCTGTAACGGTTTTCGAGTTATTTGCCAAAAACAGCAATTTACCCCTATGTGCTATTTTTAGTAACAGCAGCCATGTTGTTTGGTCCTCGGACTAATCGAACAAAATTTTGAATCCAGATACCCTGGTAATGATTCAGACCAAGTTTGGTTAAAATTGGCCTAGCGGTTTCAGAGGAGAAGATTTTTGAAAAAGTTTACGACGGACGGACGGACGGACGACGGACGGACGATGGACGGACGGACGCCGACGGACACCAAGTGATGGCAATAGCTCACATGGCCTTTTAGGCCAGGTGAGCTAAAAAAACCCTTAAGTATCTAACTTCTGATAGCAACATGCATTGCAAAAAATAGTAATGATTTTGCACAAGACGTATTATATTATGCTGCTTGTTTGACCAACTAGTCATTAAAATATATAAAAGATGACAATGATGAAGTTTTAGCGTCTGAACGAGATGATTAACTTCAGACTCTTTTGATTTATCAAGAGATGATTTGTTCATTCACAAAATATCTCCCAGCTGCTTGAAAAAGATAGCTACACAACATATACCGACTTCAACAAAAATTGGAAAAAAAACCTCTGTGATTGCTCGACATCTAGCAATGAATTCCGCTCAAACCGGTGCTAGGGCCGTCTTGAACTTACTATGAGGTATGAGCAAAGCACATTGTTGAAGGCATCATTGTGACTTCAAGATGAAGAACAACAGTAAAAGCGTTGTTCCATTGCTTGGTTTTACCATGTATTTGTAGAGCTTTTGTTTCATGTGCATTTACTCCATATCCCTTCATCGATTATTTGGTTTTCTGTAGTACGATTTTACTTTTAAGTTTTTTTTTCCTGCAACAGGTACAAAGGCGGAGGTGCGTTCGGTTCCTGCTCTAGATTCAATAGTGTTAACGCCAATATTCTGCACGCACTTTCGTTATTCTACATTATGTACATTATTGAAACAGTTATATGAAAAACGGAAATCAAGTATCAAATTTATCTCATTCTGTATCAAATATACCTCGATCTCTGACAGTGTTTTTTGTACTGGCTTCTTGACGATTCCGCTTTTGAGTCTGCAATAGATACCACTTCTATTGCTTTAAATGCTCCGTAAATTTTTATCAATTGCATAATGTACCTTTTCTGTTAATACTTATTTTACTGTTTCATTCGGGACTTGCCTTACAAATCTACCATATCAATGATTAGAAAAACTTGATTCAGATACTGCACAATCATGGTGTTTGTGCCTCTTACTATGAATAAGACGATATCTATAAATTTAGCTGCTTGTGAAACAAAAATAAAGATCGCCCAAGTTTCATATTTACCTCATGTCATGCCAAGGGGATCTTAAAACATAATTATGTGTCAAACTGACAGTATTCAATGGGGCTTGCCTTGTTCAAATACCACCGAGTAAACCGTCATTTATTTATGATTCGAAAAACTTGATTCAGGTACTGCACAATCATGGTGTTTGTGCCTCTTACTATGAATAAGACGATATCTATAAATGTAGTTGCTTGTGAAACAAAAACAAAGATCGCCCAAGTTTCATATTAACCTCATGTCATGCCAAGGGGATCTTAAAACATAATTATGTGTCAAACTGACAATACTCAATGGGGCTTGCCTTATTCAAATACCACCGAGTAAACCGTCATTTCTATTTATTTGAAAACTTGAAACATCTAAATTTTGTAAATTTTGTTGAAAACTAAGGAGTATTTCCCTCATGCAAAGCTCTGTCCTTAACTGATTTTGGCTTTCAATTTAGATCATATTGGTTACTTGCTCTCTATCAGTTTTAAACATCTTTGAGTTAATGGTTTTCCAAATGTTTTGATTTTATCTGCACTGATGAGACATAAGTTGTCGAAATGGCCATATGCAGAAATTTAATTTGCAGCAAGTTCGGTATTTTTTTATCCAACAACATGCTCTCCGTCTTCATTGGCATAGGAATTGTAATCTTTAGCTAGCGAAGATGGATGACCTCAGGTCTAGCTTAAAATCAAAAGTTTGAATTACATCCAATCTAACTTAAACCCCTGTAGCATCGCTCTTGTATTTCGGTTGGCAAAAAGGATGCAACGGTCTCGAACAAGTTTTTTGTATTGGAATGATGTCATCAGACATTTTACAGTTGTAAAAGTACATCTGTTTACAGTCGTTACTTCATTTGTTACGAAAGAACATGATGTGCATCGACTTGTGCCTCTGCTAGGGAAATCACGAAATTTGTTTGGACAGTTTGATGCAACACGAGCAAGCTGATATTGACAACTATAGATGTTAATACTAGACTATATAAGTTTACATCTAGCACGGTGTATATAGTACGTTATAACGTTATGAATAGAGCTTGACAACAGATAGGGTATCTTTGCTCAACGTTGTAAAAATACCCTCCCCCATTTATTTCCTAAAAAATAAATCTATAAATAATTAAAAGAAAAACATGTTGTCCGACCTTGGCGTGGTTGATAGACTTAGTCCACTACAAGGAACCTGATTTTCTGTATTTTTGTTTGTCTGTTTAGCCTTTGCATTATTTCTGTAGGATGTGTCTATCTTTCATTTTATTATCTAGTTCGATACATGTCATTTCTTTATTTTTTTCACAAATTTTGTACATATAGCACTCTGATATTTTAATGCTAAAATGTATTTCCGTTAAATAATTCATAGAATAATAACGTCAACCATCGGATTGTATAAAATACCCATTTGCTCACAAAATTTGCTAGGTAATGACGTCATCACCCACTGACGAAAATTTTTTATCATTTAAACATCGGCTCATACTTTCCTCTCGTGAAGTTAAACATTTTTGTCACATTTTATTTCCAAATTTGTTCCCAAAAAGCGATTTATGCCCCAAAGAAGCAAAAACTGAAAAAATGAAATTTGACCTTTGACCCCATCTTTTGAGAGAATGTACCACATTTCGCTTTTACGACCGGTATAATCTTATATTATAAGTCATCAGCTTTCTTTTGATATGCAATTTGCCTGCATGTCACATGGGTGCATTAAAATTCAAAATTGGTCGGTAAATTTACCCGACTATTGCAGGTTTCCAATAAATCGGTTTTCGGACCAGCACCGAAGTACTGGCTACTGGGTAAGAAGGCTTACAGTCTAGGCATCGGCCCATTGGTTATAAATGACAAAATACCGAAGTTACTGTTAATTTAGTTTCTGCATATGACTACTAATGTCTCTTGAGTGTAAACAAATGGTGTAAATAACAAAATACCCAAGTTACTGTTAATTTATTTCCTGCATATGCACATTTCGACAACTTTTGTCTTATCAGTGCAGATCAATCAACACATTTTGAAGTCCATAAACAGAAAAACATGTTAACGCTGATAGAGAACAAATTACCAAATGATCTAAATAGAAAAGCCAAAATGCAGCTAAGGACAGAGCTATGCATGAGAAAGATACTCCTTAAATTTAAACTAAATTTTGCAAAATTTATATATTGCAACTTTAAATAAATAAATAAGCCAGTAGACAGCAGATAGATTTAACGTAGCACAAAGTCGTATTGGATATAGATAATCTCTTCTATTTTATGAAATTGGCAAGCATTGGATTCAAATTATCGGACTGAGCCATAAATAAGTCGATTTTATATAACTGCTATGAAAAAGAAAGAAAGTGGGGTAAATGTCAAGAGACAACATCCAATAACGTAGGAATAGATTAAGCCATATAAGGATATATGACCTGAAGAGTATTCTTTTTAATAGTAATAATTTACGGAGTACTTTACTTTATAGCCACACCTTTTATTGATAAAATTATAAGCATTAAAAATGCCTCAGTATATCAACACCATAACTGTATGCAAAACAAATCTAATTTTCAGTGTGAAAATGAATTATGCACTGTTCAAAGTGTTTGAAATTGTATATATTGCATTTAAATGAAAGAAATATAAGATGTTTTCATTATAACCAAAATGTTCTGTTATTTCACAAAATTGTTGCAATCGTACCAACTTGTACACTATCTCCTTTAAAACTAGAAGAGACATCTCCTTTACTTACATACTATAGACATGATCATTCTATAACATCTACTGAGAGCTGATGCAAATTATCTAACATTTTATTTATACACAAATATCATACTTTTTAAAAATTTGAGACGTTCCGCTATGATAAATATGAAAAACGTCTAATCGATTAAAATCTTATTTCACCCTCAACACCAACTTCTTTTTTAGTTTTAATGTTATGATTAGTGTTTGACTAGGCAATATCAAACTTTACATAAGGGGGAAACTTATACATTTTGTGCAACACTTCAAGATTTAAAGATATGCAATTTGAAGGTAAGTAAGTTTTTTACTTAAGTTGATGTCAATGATAACAACTACAGATTTGTAAAAAAAAGTTTCATATATTCAAACCACATTCAAACTGTTTAATAGAATTTGTTGACTGATAATGAAGGCGTCAAAGCGAAGACATCTACTCCATATCCTTTCATTCATCGTGTACTTCTTTTACAAGTCCTTCTTTTTCCCACAAAATAGCGTTCTTGATACGTCATTAAATTATAATACGACTCTGTTGCGATTGTGTATCGACTAAGACAAGTTACATCTCGCACCAGTTAGATAGTCAAGTTCGAGGTAGTTTCAGCTCTCTCTCTCTATATATATATAACCAAGAATGTACTCATATTCAAATTTGTAAGTATTTTTCCCCACTATTTATTGTGCATACTTTTTTTGTATTCAAGTTTCATTAAATCTGTTATACGTTTTTGCAACTGTACTTAAGAACACTCGCGAAGTCTTTGAAGACACCGTCGTAGGGTTTTTCAGTACATGACGAGAACTTCATGGGATTGCGAAGTGAAGAAATTACTCTTAGCATGAAAAGAAGTCTGAAACTAAATCAAACAACCATTAAAATATCTTTTTGTCTCATGGACGTCGGCTCTTGACAACTCCGTTCAGTAATGTTGTTATTTCTCCCATCCTTCATGCTCCTCAACCCTAGTCCATCAATATTTTACGACCTTTTATGCTTTGAATCAAACGGTGTAAATAAGCCAATAGAGGGCAAATAGCTTTCACGCAGCACAAAGCCGTCTTGGACAGAGAACTGCGGGGAAGATGTACTTTAATTTCTTTTTATGATATAGGTAAGCATGTATTAAGTACCAGTCCATCTAAGAAACAGACAAAATGCATTGGTGCAGTGGCACATTGAGAAAAAAACGCAAACTTTTGATGTTTGATTTTAACAAAACTAACCAAGAAAACGTCATTTTGATAGATAAAAGTTCTGTTTTATTTTGTCTGTTTGGGTAAGCAGCGTCCAAAATTTAGTTACATTGTACAGTGAAAAGTGCGGGAAAATTTTCCCGCCATTTTTTTTCTCTATATAACCAGTCAAAACATATCTCGAGACATAACACATGTGCAAATGTAAAAACTTTTTGTTATGTGTTTTTACAACCAAATGAATACATCTAAGCCAGAAAATACAGAATCTAAATTTTTAATCTGTCGCCCACTGCCTGACTCTTAGCTGGAATACTACTTAATAGATTCAAACTATCGACCTCAGACTGAGCCAGGAAGTATTTTTTGATTTTATATAATTATAGCCGCATAAGGAGATGTGACTTGAAGTGTTTTCCTTCTTTCGTCTTATCAAATTAGCCATCTCAAAATGGAATACGTCTTATATTGCTTAAATTAAAAGCTTTTAAAATGTCTACCGTACTACATATATCAATACAAAAAATCCCTGAAAATGTAAACAATGCACTGTTTAAGTTGTTGAAAACTGTTATGATGTAAGAAAGCAAAGATTTTTTTTTAAAGGTTTATGATATCTTCCTCATCAAAATTTTTAGCGAAAAATGAAGTTGCAAATTAATTCACATAGATGTCAACTTAAATACAGAAATACATAATTCTGTAATATCTCCTAAGGATTGATGCAACTTACATTTTATTTATACACAAATATCCTTATTTTTATAATTTGAGACGTTACGCTACGGTAAACATGAAAAACGTCTAATCGATTAAAATCGTATTTCACCCTAAAAACAAAGTTTTCTTGAGTCTTCTTTCACCTGTTCCGTGTTTGGCCAAATTTGACACATCAAACTACATAAAAGGGAAATACATTTAGGTGTCATACTATTAGATTTTATGCAATTTCAAGGTAAGTATGCTTTTCACTAAAGTAACTGTCAATGATGGCAGCTTCAGATTTGTGGAAAAAAAAGTGGTTACATGTGTTCAAACCACATTCAAGCTGCTTATAGTATTTGTTGACTAATAATGAATAAGTCGAGAATCAAAGGGATGGCATATACTTCTTTTTACATGTCACCTTATTTTTTTCCAAAAAGTAGAGTTCTCGATTGTATATTTCGCAGTTGATTCGTATGCTAGAACTAGCACAAGTTACAGACTTTCTCAGAAGACAAAGTTATCTCCGTGACAGCCTTATTGATCGAGGCCTAAAAAAATCCGTCTCAATACGATTATTTAAAAAGTTCTTCAATAGATATCAGTCCCTTGTGCAAAAATTTGAAGTTTCGGTCCGAATTCTGAATCGAAATTCTTTTTTACTTACTCATAATACTGGGATTATCATTTCTTTTAACTGTCTACGCACTTTCAATAGCAATAGCTGTTGGGTTGCTACTTGAAATTACCGCAATCGAAGGGAAGGTTTGGAGCACCATAAAACCGGTTTAACTCACTATTTCCTTTGAAATGTCTGTACCAAGTCGGGACCATAGCAGTCGATAATTTTTCCGGTGGTTTCCACCTGATTTGTCTTTTTGCCCAACGGACTTTGGCTCTTGACAATTCTGTTCGGTAATTTTGTTTTAATCGTATTCATCATTAAATAATTACTTTTAATATGTGATGATTGTGTACCCACTCCACTTAAACATGTTACAGGTTATATCTTACTTCAGCTAGATAGTCAAGTTCCGGAGTATTTTCAGCTCTATATATATAAATAAAAACTTCCTCATATTTGTCCCAAATGGATAATCGATTCAGATAGGATTCTGCGGTTTTATCCAAATTTGTAAGTAATATTTCCCAGAATCTATCTTTTGTGCATACTTCTTTTTGTCCTCAAGATACGGTACTTTAAGTCTGGTAGACTTATTATTTATTCTGTGTTTTGATTGGAACATAAGTCCTTGATGGCCCCGCTGTATAGTTTTAAAGTAAAAGTGATCACTATCATTATTAGCATTAAAGTCTTCACACTTAATAACTCTGTAACTA
>MJUU01005113.1:73144-119439 GCA_002080025.1 Modiolus philippinarum
AATGACAAATTCAGCAACTGATTTTTTTATGTAAAAGAATGAAAATGCATTGTGTTAGTTTATATTATTTTGGAGAATTTTGCAGTCTAAAAATTGGCA
Organism: Modiolus philippinarum; assembly: GCA_002080025.1. NCBI lineage: Eukaryota > Metazoa > Mollusca > Bivalvia > Mytilida > Modiolidae > Modiolus > Modiolus philippinarum. The sequence goes on from MJUU01005113.1 coordinate 73,244, forward strand.
TGCTGAATGAAATAAATTTACGAATAAGTGGTCATGCCTTTTTGAAAAAAGTAACTTCAAATCTTCCAGTTTTATAATTGGATCTAAATTGGAATAATCCTATACTTTTCTTTGTCAAAAGTGAAAGCTTTCATTATGTAACCAGACTACAGAACTGAAAGTTAAGAATCATCTAGAATTTATTCTTGGTTCGCGTACGTCAAGGATGTTGTATAAAAAACAAACATAGATTCAAATAAATTTCAGGATAACTTAGATACGGAAGTTACTTTAAATTCACTTTCTGCAGATGGCCATTTCCACATCTTATGTGTCTTCAGTGCAGATAAAATTCAAACATTTGGAAGACCATAAACCAAAAGATGCATAGATTTGATTCTGTCAAAACTTAAAGTTATCATGAAAATTCCAATAAATAAAAGCTACCCGCAGACGTCAATCAAATAGTTCTATATTTCCATGCACGCCCAAAAGTCGAATATATGTGGAACACTGCAAGGTCTATTTGATATTCAAAAACTACCCATTTAATCCATCGTCACCAATAAAAATAAATAAGTTTTAATATTGTTATTTAACAAATCATTAGAATCTATGACAAAGGAATCTCGAAATNNNNTATTTTCTGTGCACAAAATTAAAACATTTGTGTATACAAGTGTTTTTTGTATTTTTGATGGCCAAACAATTGAAAGTGTATAAAAGAGAAAAAAAACAGTAATTAATACACGACAGAAAATAAATGATTTTATATATTTCAACAGGACTTTACTTCTGGCATATTTTTTATCCAACACTTGACCCAAGCTCTAATTAGTGTTTGTTGTTTTAGTAATATTACCTGTTCCCACTTATCCAACTTTCAATTTTTACCTGTAATGTATATTCTATTAAAAAGTTGGATAAACGGGAATGAACCGGTAAGACCCTTCAATTTTTTTTCATCCAACTGAAATGCATGTACACTGATATCGGCTTACCTGGTTGGATTAAATTTAATGCAACAGAAAAGCCCAATATTCATCACGTGCCTCATGAAATGCAGACGATTAGACGGGCTGTAAAATCTTGACACTGTAATGATGAGCATTTTTACCAAATTTAGTTCAATGTGTAAAGCCATTACATGAAATTCATTAATTTAAGGGAATGTACTATGTTCAAAATTATTCGACCACTAAGTAATGCGCCTGCGTTCGAAATTCAATTGGATATACATATAATCATTGCAAGGATAACAAACCAGTGCAAATTGCAGGAATTTTCTCGTTATTCATTTTTTTGCTGCCACATGTTGTTATGGTGCATTATGTATGTATATGCGTTAGTGCAATCCGTGCAAGCAATGCAATTAAAAAAAAATCGTTGGGAATTTTTAAGTGTTTAACTCTGTCAAAGTTATATGGCCGTACATAAATAAGAACTTGACCCAGATGTTGTCATAATGCTTCAATTCATTTTCGGTGATAATAAACGGAAATTTTTGTCCGTTGTTATTCTAACTTCATTTACAAAAGTATGTAACGACATGTCTTATAATCTTGAGAATGAAAAGGTCCTTCTTCTACCTCATTCTAATAATGTACATAAATTTTTATCAAACTTTACCCTGTACAACCATTACCGCGAGGGAGTTGCTCCGCGGCATGAGGGAGTAGATTTTTTCGCAGGAGGGAGTAGAATTTCTCGGCAATTTATCATAACAACAGGTAAGTTAGCTCCACAACTTTTTAAAGAAAACATTTACTTATAAATGATATATGCCACGGAATATCTCATTTATTAAGCTTGTTTTGTAGTGTTATTAGAAATCCAGCAGATGATTTCATTTCCTCAAACACCTCGGACTTTTATAAGCGATTGATACGAAAAACTGTTTGATGGCCTCGTACAGCAAAGCAAACCAATAATAAGTCATGTTACCGGTCCCAAGTCGACAGATTATCATCAAATCGATCCATTTTAACCATCAAATTCATCTTCAAAGGTCATGAAAAAATATTAAAATACATATCACATTCGTGTATATGGTAACACCAGAGGGAGTAAATAAAATTTGCGAGCAGCACGAGGGAATCGCTCTTAGCATGACATTTTATTATCATATGTTCACCTTAATACTCCACAAAACGGCCAAAGTTACTAGCGATTATCCCGCACAGTCGAGTTACACTGTGCCATGATGTCTGGCCCTTCCTTCGGTTTGTACGTCAGCTTTTTGTTTATTCAACTTCTCTTAAACTATTGTACAGAAATATGTGTATCTGTTTTATTAATGCAGAATTACTTTATAGAAGTGCACATCTTAAAGTACATAAACAAACGATTTAATGGAAATTTTGCAATAGTAAATCCAGTTATGAAAGCACAAATTACTGTTGAAACGTATGTTGACAAGATTGATTTTCTCACAAATAATTCTGTTTCTGAAAAAAAATCTTTCTGTACTACAAGGAAAAGGGAACCAGGTCATGTCAACAAGGAAATCAGTCTAAATTGCGAAGGAATGAAGTGCATGAAGTTAAAAATCATCTGTTTTGCACTTCTGATTCCGATTCCTTTACGATTAGTGGCGGTCAGACAATCCTTTTCACATGCACATCTTCATTATAGGTACAATTGATCTGCAAAATAAAATCTTCCCAGCATCAAAACTGAAGGAGGAATTGCACTGACAAACTTTGTACCCCCTTGAACGGACGGACGGGGTAAAACAATATGCCCACGGTACACTACTGTTCCATAACCTTGAAAACTATGTTATTCTGGAATTTTCACAGGGGAGATAGGTTCATATTCCCAATCTACAGCTCAAGGGATGATCGACACATACAAGAGATATGAACCCGTATCCCCTGTGAAGCTCGATTAACTATCATATTTTGCTAGAAGTGCTCCGCTATTGCTTTTGAAGTCGAAAAAAATTGTGACTTTGCTTACACGGAGATACGGTCTAATAGCACTTGTCAAGCTAACCGATCAAATTGAGATGGACAAAAAGATGGACAGACGAACCTACTTATATAAACAGACGAACGTACAGACCGACAGAAATAATGTAAAATAAAATGTGTAGCTGCTTCCGATAGACGATATCAACATATAGTTGTAAGGTAAATTTGTACAATTACTGATATGTTGAAACAACATTACAGGGGGCGAGTAGCGATGCATCTTTTGTAGAAATGCCGGTTGCTTCGATATTGAAGTGTTTGGGGAGTACACAAGATAAGCGACAACATCATAATTGTTTGTACGGGGAATCGTCTTGTTAAATCGTTGGAATATTTGACGGGTGCCGCTTATCGAAGTAGGACATGCTCACCCTTCCGGAGCACCTCTCGGTTTTCATGGGAGTTAACACTATGAGTGCTTTAGTTCTTAATGTCGTCTTTTTTATATCCGTGTCTTGTGGTTGTCTATCGTCCTTGTTTTGTTTTGGTTTTTCGCTGTTGCCGCTTTTCCCTCTACAACTAAAGTTTGTTTTTCCTCTGTCGGATTTGACTTTTCCACCGGAGTTGACATGTTCAACACGGCGGGTGTCTTAAGAGAAGCGGAGATGCTTGCTCTACCGGTACACCTGATCTCACCCATGGTTTTTATTGGGTTCGTGTTGTTCATCTGTATGTGTGTCTTCATTTTTATTTTTTGTCCCGTACTCAAGTGGTGCCCTTTTTCCTAGGTGTTTTCGATGTTGCCTTTGTCCATGGATTGTTCCAATTTTTGACTGACGGTTCGGTTCTCACTTACTTTGGACTTTAGTTTTTGTGATCGTCGTTTCGCTTGTTCCTTCGGCATTCTACTGCTGTTGCTTGAAGGGATTTCTGTGTGTTATGGATAATTGGTACAATATAAACATCACACAGCATCTTGATGATCTGAAATAGACGTACATGTGAAATGAAATGTAAAAAAATGTACAAAAATGTAAAAAACATAATTCCCGCGTATTTCAAACACACATCAGTCCCGATCATTTCGTACACCTATACTTCACCAATCACGTCTTAAATTTTCAACCATAAACGTGTATTGCAAAACCTTACCAGCGACGACCTCAAGTCTAAACCACCCGATTGTTCATGTTCTGATTCACCATACAGATGTGGTTACGTCATAACAAGAGATTTGAGTATCATTAAAAACAAGTCTCTCCGTGATGTCCTTGCAAAAGGGCCTAAATTCCGTGAACCAAGTTCCATCAACTGGGAACAAAATTTCAAACTTCTTACGGATGCTGTAGAGGACTACGCCAGAAAATGGATTCAGCGTGAACAAGATGAAGACCTTGATTCCCTTTCGGAGTGGATTAAGGCTGTGAGGTCAATGATTCTTAAACGAATCAATCAGCTACGAGGGTCAATGAGAACTAAAGCATCATCAATTTTCAAAAATGCTTATGTGGCCAGTTACTTGTCCTCCATTCATGACAAATATGTCGTCGTTCCTGCCGATAAGGCCCAAATAATATCATTTTTATTTGCAAAAATCATTATGTAAATTGTTTATAGAAAGAACTAGGCATTGATAATTCCAACAGCAATCCAACTTACGCAGCTACTACTCTGTCAAAGGTGGAGATATTACAGAACCATAAATCTGTTTTGCTTTCCTTCGGGATTTCCACCAAGGATGAAGACATAGAATTGGGTACCTAAATTACATAAATGCCCATACAAAGAACGATACATCGCTGGATCTGTTAAATGCTCTACGAAACCCATATCTAAACTGCTAACCTCCATCTTGACAGCTGTTAAAGAGGGCCTTCAAAAATAGTGTGATACTCGCTTTTCAAGAAGCGATGTAAATGAAATGTGGATTTTGAAAAACTCCAAAGATCTACTTGACATCTTAAACTCTAGATCATTATCACATTGTAACAGCATTAAAACTTTCAACTTCCCCACAGTTTACACTACCATTCCTCATGAACAACTAAAATCTCGGCTAAAGGGTTAAATTCATAGATGTTTCTCACGTAAGAACAGTGAACAAAGATATAGGTACATTGTTGTAGGTAGAGAACAGGCCTACTTTGTGAAAAATGACTCCGAATCGGAGAAAAAATATACAGAGGAAGAAGAGATTAAAATGTTAGAGTTTCTGATCGACAATATATTAGTCCAGTTTGGAGGACTTGTTTTTCAACAGACTATCGGAATTCCTATGGGCACAAACTGTGCACCTCTCCTAGCCGATCTGTTTCTCCACTCTTATGAGGCTGAATTCATCGAAGTGGTTCTTCAAAATAAAGATAATAAACTGGCCCAATCCTTCAATTTTAGCTTCCGTTATATAGATGATATTTTGTCACTAAACAACCCTCGCTTTGGCGATTTTCTTCATCTGATCTATCCAAAAGTGCTCAAAATTAAGGATACCACAGACACTTCCACATCAGCCTCGTTCCTTGACCTTCATCTTGAAATTGACAACAGAGGTAGACTTCAAACTAAGCTGTACGACAAACGCGATGACTTCACCTTTCCAATACTAAACTTCCTTTTTCTTTGTAGCAACATCCCAACAGCGCCGGCATATGCAGTTTACATCTTTCAGGTTATTCGTTATTCAAGAGCCTGTGTTCGATATAGTGACTTCCTTGATAGAGTCCGGTTGCTCACATATAAGCTACTTAAACAAGGGTATGTTACCAAAAACTTGAAGTCATCCCTCAACAAGTTTTACGGTCGGCATCACCNAATTGAAAGTTAAAAGAAAAGTATTAAGTTTTACAGCGCTTCCTGATTTTTTCGAAATAAATCTTTGAACTTTTGTGACGCCCTGTGATGATAATTCGTCACAAATTTCCTCATCGCTAACATATGAAAGATATTGACTTCTATCTCTCATAATACCACGACTGCTATTACGACGGGTGTCTTATAAGAAGTAGGAGATGCTTACTCTACCGGTGCACCTGATCTTACCCATGGTTTTTTATTGGGTCCGTGTTGTTCATCTTTGTGTGTATGTGTCTTTGTTTTTCTTTTCTGTGCCATGCTCGTATTGTGTATCTGTTTCTTTGTTGTTTCCGATGATGCCATTGTCCTTGGGTTGTTCGTTTTGGATTGACGGTTCGGTTCTCACTTTCTTTCATAGTAGTACTGGATATTCGTTCTCGTTCAGTATAAAAATTTCTAGAGATATGTTTCTAACAGACTCTGCGATTTACAAGAACCGTGATAAACAATTATGAAAATTCGCTGCATAGCGTTTACAGACACTGAACATTTTACTTTTTGTATGTTTTCAAACTTTGCTTACTGCATGAAATGTCCATATAAGGACAATGCACCGTGTCACCTATGGTATGTTAGTACAGAGCCAGCTGACAAATACTGGTGCAAAGTTACACCTTCGCCTTTATGAAATCATATTAGTTCGCCTTTAGTTTTTGCTCCTTCAATTATTCCACACGTTTACGTTTAATTATTTTGTATTCCATTTCTATCTGCAATAAATAGACATAAAATTTCGGAATGGCGGTCTGCTCAACTCAGATAAACTGTAATTTCAGTTTTGAGTTGTTTTGTAATATCGACATTAATTTGTTTTGCACTTTTATTTAAATCATAACGTAATTACTATTGTAAACATTTAAATAAAATATTATACTTACATTAATCATTTATAAACAATTGTTTATTGTTATTACAGGTCAGATTTAATTTGTCCCACACAAGCTATTATTAAGGAAATTATTGTTATTGATTCAGTCATACGTACAAAAAACGGCCTTAAAGCAACCCTTCCTTTACCACAACATAAAACCAAAGGATAAATATAGCCTTTGATTCTATATTGTTATGTATGTAGAAATTGTTTAAAGATGTATTATGGAAAAAACAAAACCTAAAAACAAACTCCTTTTATAGTTTTTAGTTGAAATGTTAGGGGACGACATTTTCAGGACAGGGCTTGGGGCGATTTTGCCCTGAAAAATTATTTATTTTTATGAAAATCTCGAACAAATTATTTATTTTCACAAATGTCACATCAAATTATTTATTTACGTTTGCAACAAAAAATTTATTCTTCAAATCATTACCAAATTATTCATTTTCATGACAAGTAGGATCAGAATATCTATTTTCACTGGCACCAGATTTAAATTATTTATTTACAAAATCGCCCCCCTTTTTCCCTGATCATCAAATGGTCATCCCTTTATGGGTAGTATTTGAGTAGGTAATTGAAATATCAAACTTTAAAAAGGGGAAACCCTTAAACATTCACTGTAACACTACAAGATTTAAAAATATGAAATTTGAGGGTAAGCAGGTTTTTACTTAATTAGATGTCAATAGCAACTACGGATTTGTAAAAAAAAGTTTCATATGTTCAAACCACATTCAAACTGTTAATAGTATTTTTATTGGCTGATAATGAATGAGTCCAAGCGAAGACATGTACTTTTTTACTTTTGCATGTCCTTCTTTTCCCCAAAAATAAGAGTTCTCGATTCATTATACCCCAAGCTTTCGCGATAGTGATGATGGTGTCCGTTCGTTATTCCGTCCGCCCTAGGGGTACCCACTTTGTGGCGACAACTCCTCCCGGACCACATGGTGAAATAAAATGAAACTTTCACAGAATGTTCAGTACATATTGCAATTGTGTACTAGCTATTATAAATTTGATTTGACTTGATATTTTTTTTGTTGATTTTCTTATCCACTTAGACATGTTACAAATTTCATCTAACACCAGTTAGATAGTCAAGTTCAGGGTTAATTTCAGCACTCTCTCTAGATAAACAGAAATGTAGTTATAACTAAAATTTATTTATTGTGCAACCTTTTTTTGTATTCAAGTTTCTTTAAATTATTTCTACAGCTGTACTTTGAGTGTTTCATTTCGAACACTGGAGAATTTCAAGCTCCGCGGTAGGTTATTATATACTAAACGACGAGAAACTCAAGGTACTGCAAACTGGAGAAATCATTGTTAGCATGAAAAGAAGTCTGAAACCCTAAGAACACATGAAGACGTATCCTTCCTTCTGCTCAACCCTAGTCAACCCATCATTTACGACCTTATATGATATTAATCAAACGGTGTAAATAAGCCAATGGAGGACAGACAGCTTAAACACTGCACAAAGTCGTCTTGGACAGAGATTTGCATGGGTGATATACTTTAATTTCTTTTTTTATGATATAGGTAAGCATTTATTAATAGATTCAAACTATCGACCTCAGATTGAGCCAGGAACTACATGAATTTTATATTATTTTGTAGGCCTAAATTTAGCTGCATAAGTGTTTTTCTTTTGATTATAAACTGTTAAAAATTACGAAGCACTTTACTTTTGTCCTTTTCAAATTAACCATCTCAAAACGGATCACATGTCTACCGTAGTACAAATATCAAAACCAAATATTTTATGCAAAAAAACTTGAAAACTGTTATATTGTATTTAATGCAATATTTATAAGGATTATGATATTTTCCTCATCAAAATTGTTTTTCGTAAAATGAAGTTGTAAATTAATCCACATAGATGTCAACTTAAATAAAAAAAACATAATTCTGTAATATCTCCTAAGGGATTGATGCAACAAACATTTTATTTATACACAAATATTGTTATTTTTATTTTAATCTAAGACGTTACGCTACGGTAAACATGAAAAACGTCTAATGGATTAAAATCTTATTTCACCCTCAAAACAAAGTTTTTTTAGTTTTTCTTTCACCTGTTCTAATGTAATGTTTCGTGTTTGGCCAGGTAATTGAGAAATCAAACTATATAAAGGGGAAATGTTTAATGCATTTAGGTGTCACACTATTCGATTATATGCAATTTTAAGGTAAGCAGACTTTTCACTTAAGTAACTGTTAATGATGACAGCTTCCGATTTGTAAAAAAAGTAACGTATGTTCAAAACCTCATTCAAGCTGCTAATTGTATTTGTTGGGTAATAATGTGTCAGCCGAGAATCAAAGCGAAGGCATACTTCTATTAACATTTTTTTTTTTTGCAAACAGTAGAGTTCTCGATCAGTTGATTCGCTAAGCGAGAGCTAGCACAAATTAAAGACGTTATTATAAGACAAAGTTATCTCCGTGACAGCCTTATTGATCAAGGCTCCGAAAAATTCCTTCTCATACCATTTTTAAAAAGTTCTTCAATAGATACCAGTCCTTTGAGGAAATATTTGAAGTTTCGGTCCGATATCTGAATCTTTTTATTAATACTGGGATGACCATTTCTTTTAACTGTCTACGATCTTTCAATAGCAATAGATGTTTTGTTGCTACCGGACACTAGAAGGTAAGGTCTGGAGCGCCAGAAAACCGGTTTAACCCACCATTTCTTTTGAAATGCCTGTATCAAGTCGGGACCATTGTGGTCTATATTTTTTCCGGTGGTTTCCACCTTCTTTGTCTTTTTGCCCCGTGGACTTGGGCCCTTACAATCTGTTCGGTAATTTTGTTTTAACTCCATTCATCATTAAATAATTACTTTTAATATGTGATGATTGTGTATCCACTTAACCACGTTACAGGTTATATCTAAATCCAGTTAGATAGTCAAGTTCCGGAGTACTCTCAACTCTATATACATTAATAAAAATTTCCTCATATTTGTCCCAAATGGATAATCGATTCAGATAGGATTCTGTGGTTTTATCCAAATTTGTAAGTTATATTTTCCACTATTGATCTTCTGTGCTAGACATATAATTAATGCAAGCTGTACTTTGTGTGTTTTAATTGGAACAAGTCTTTGATGGCCTCGCTGTATGGTTTTCAAGTAAAGGGATCACTATCATTATTAGCATTAAAGTCTTCAGACTTGATAACCCTGTAACAATAAATCGGGTAACACTCAAAATGATCTCTCCCTCCCCTCATTCAAACATCATTACCCTTGGTAGGACCCTTCAAATATTTTTAATCCAACTGGAATACACTGAAATCAGCTTACCTGGGTAGATAAGTTAAAATCTTGATACAGTGTTTTTACCAAATTTTAGTTCAATGTATAAAGGCATTGCATAAATTTCATTAATTTAAGTGAATGTTCTGTGTACAAACTTGTTCGACTACAGCTGACTGAGAACTTGGCCAAAGATGCATCTGCGTTCGAAATTCAGTTGGAAATACATATAACTATTGCATAGATAACAAACAGAAAGTGAATGTTGCAGGAAATTTCTCGTTATTTATTTGTTGTGTATGTATATGCGTTTATGCAAAACGTGTAAACAATGCAGTTAAACTGATTTGGTGGGAATATTTAAGTGTTTAACGCCGTAAAAATTATTAGGTCGTAAACAAATAAAAATTTGACCTAGATGTGGGCATAATATATCAATTCATTTTGGGTGATGATAAACGAAAATTTTAGGAAGAATTGGATTGCTGTTGTAATTCCAAGTTAATTTACAAAAGTATGTGACGACGGGTCGTATAATCTTCAGAATAAAAAAGTCCTTTTCTCTGCCTCATTTAAATATTGTGCGTAAATTTTATCAAACTTGTATAAAAAGAAACTGAAATCGATTGTTGATTGATTGATTATTGTTTAACGTCTACTGAGCAATATTTCAGCCATATCAAGACGAGAACAAGTTTGTTAATAAATAATCACTCTGGGGTATGGAAAGGGTCATGGAATGGGAAATTCTGACTGCCACTGGTAGGGTGAAATCGAAAGGGTCGGGGAAGAAATCGATTGTAGAGAGATATAGAAATTGCTAAGGGCAGACAAATGTGTAGATCGACAGACGAACAAACAGATGGACAAACGAACCTATACATATATGGACAGACGAACGAACAGAATGACAAATAATGTAAAATTAAACGTGCAGCTTCTTCCAACAGATGATATTAAGATAGGCCTATAGCTGTAAAGTAAATTTGTTGAAACAGCATTACAGGGTGGGTAAGAGACGATGCTTCATTTGCAGAAATGTCGGTTGCTTAGATATTGAAGTGTTTTGGGTAAGCACAAGATAACCGACGACCATTATGTACAGGGAATCATCTTGCAAAATCGTTGGAATATATTTGAAGGGGTTTCACAAGTATTTCTCTATGTTATGGGCAATTGGTACAACATAAACATCACATAGTATATTGACATACATGTGAAATAAATTGAATAATGGCGCTCGATATTCGTTCTTGTCTGGTATAAAATTCACATGATATATTTTCCTAACAGACTCTGTAATCTACAAGAACCATGATAAACAATCGGCTAAAAATTATTATACATAAGCGTTTGCAGACACTCAACATTTTACTATCTAAGGCCCATCATGTCACCTACGGTATGTTAGTACAGAGCCATGGCTGAAAAGTTACATCTTCGCCTTGATGAAATGATATTATTTCACCTTTAGTATTTGCTCCTGCAGTTATTCCATACGTTTGTGTTTAATTTTGTCTTCAATAAACAGACATAAATTTTCGGAATGGCCGTCTGCTGAACTCAGATAAACTGCAATTTCAGCATTTAATTGTTTTGTAATTAATTGTTTTGCACTTTTATTTAAATTATGAAGTAATGTTTCTATTGTAAACATATAGTCTCTAACATTGTTTCCAGTTTACTGCGTATATTTCTCACATCGAGATAGTTACATTTTCACATTTTAAAGTTTGAGGTTTACCCGAGAACTTTAAAATGTGAAAATTTAACTATCGAGATATGAGAAATATTACCGTTATAAACCGGAAAAAAATGTAAGAATGTTTCTCTAATTTGTACTCAATTTATTGGAAGTGAAGCGATCTCCGTAGTCTCCAGTCTCAAGTACGCCGCCATTTTGTTGCTATCATCGTTGCTATGTGTATCGTTGCGCCATTCATTGAAGGGGTGTTGAATATAATATTTTTGATAAAAATGTCATACTATCAATAAATTGAGGTATCTCAGTCATAAAAATGAAAACCCCATTACGTTATACAATGATGCAGGTGTTAATTTCATCAACATCAATTGATCAATCAGAAAGCGAGATCAATTTCCTAACATGTTGTTTATTAAATTCATCTAACATTATTTGGAAAGTGTTTATTTCGAACAAGAATTAGACAAATTTAAATGAATTATGATACTTAGATTAATCATTTATATATAATTGTTTATTGTTATAAGAGGTCAATTTTAATTTGTCCCACACAAGCTATTATTAAAGCCTCTTTTACACTTCACCGTATTACCCAAACGAACGCCGAACGTATAGAAATAGATTATATCCGTTCGTCTCCGTTTACATAGGTTTGCCGTCCGTTCATACGGTACAAGTACGGTGATGTACGTTTCGTACGGTGAAAATTTTTGAGCATGTTCAAAACTGGGAACGGATATATACCACACAAAATGTCCGGTGAATGTACGGTATGTTTACGTTTTGTTCGATTCTCATGCGTTGTATAAACGTTATTCATTCGTTACTTGTACGTCTAGCATCCGTTCACGTACGGTACAATAAATTGGAGAAAAGGACTTTTATCGAAGAGATAACGGAAAAACCGTTCGAGTTCCTGATGTACAGCGGAAACCAACCGGACGAGCACCGATTAAAACGAATTAATAAAAATATATGTTGTGCATTGCCTAAAATTATCAAGTAATAAGAAAAATAAGAATCTTAAAGGAGGCTACTTTAAAGATAAAAAGCACAAAATATAAAATATAAAAAAAACAATAAAAAGAAAGCAGCCGAAAAATCACAAGTAAGAAAAAGAAAGAAAGGCCCATATTTTCGACCTCATGGCTTCAACTATAATGGTCCTGCCAGAACGAGAGGAACTTTAGAGTAACAGAATTTATCTGGTTGTCCCATAATTTAGCCATTGTAGGCCTATAATTTGAGACATACTTTTTGTTCCTTTCTTCTGATTTTGAGCCGGTCTTTTAATTTTTTTTACCTTGTATATTTTGTCCTTTTTACCTTTTAAAATGTATCCTACTTTTACCATTCTTATTTTGCATCAAACGAATTTACAACGGATCGTCCAAAAGAAGGTACTATACACTACTTTTTTTAAAATTTGCTTACTCAATTTAGTAATTGCAGTGTTCGTTTCTTTTTTTTTGTATTTATATTGTAACATTATTCTGACATATACCCAAAACATAAAAAAATGTCCGTTTTCTTGACGTTTAAAACGTAATATACGTTAAGAAGCATCCGCCATTAAAGACTGTATAACTTTAACCCGATCTTGGTCTTGAGTATCTTCACTGGCGTGTTCCTCTTATGTCATTGGTGAAGAAGGTTACCTGTAACCCGACAAATCTTTTCCTAGATCATTCTCTTGCCCTCCTATTTGGTGACATATTGGAAGATGAATTTAATTGGTCAAGCACGCCGTAATGATTATTTGTGTAAAATAAGTTGTTGAGCGGCCAAAAGACACAGTTATCCTGTTTTAAAATCGATCGTTTTACAAAGTACCTTTTCAATTCGTTGTTCGTAGGAAACGTTTTCGTTAGTAACCCGTTTTATTCGGTACTCGTCTGGTATATAAAACGTTATAAATACATTTTATTCGGTGCTCGTCCGGTGGGGTTCCGGTGTTATTTCGGTGCGAGTTCGGTTTATTCGGTGCTAGGACTGTGCACGTACGGTGTACTTACTGTATACCTCCGGTTTTTGTGCGTTTTCATTGTAATTCGTGAACGAACAAAAATATTTACCACCGTACTAAACGTTCCTCATACGTTTGTGTTATACGGTGTAGTGTAAGAGTGACTCAAGGAAATTATTGTTCTTGGTTTATTCATACGTACAAATTTATAAAACCAAAGGATAATTATAGCCTCTGATTCTATATTACTTTGTAAGTAGAAATTGTTTAGAGTTGTAATAGGGAAAAATATCAGGAATGACAATACATTTTTGACACTAATTGAGGCAGCTCATATGGCAAATAGGACCATGTGACAGCGTTTGTACCAAATAGGTAATTGTCTTTTCTGTGAGCAATTGAATTTCACGACTTATGGTGCCAAATAAAGCGAAACTAAACTTCTGCCTTGAGATGTAGCTGATCTTACATGTATATGTAGGTAAAACATGACACTTTTCTTTGATTATGAAACAAATTTCTCGTGATGTGTAGGTGAACAAAGTACCATGAAATTTTCATGAGAATGGTACAAGTTGGTGATAATTTCTTTTTGTGAAAATAATTAATGCAGATAAGATCGAGGAAATATCATATGATTGTCAGAAATAACGCAAAGATGACTTCACATGCCATGGGTTTATGAAAAAGATCAATTATTTAATTATTATTTAAAGAACACTTTTTAGACATATAACATTTTTTTACTCACATTCTTATATGACGTCCGTCTTAAGCTTTGTGTCCATACCCGTGGTAAAAATGACCAAGATTGTTTCGATTCCAAACTACCGTATTTGTCCCATTATATTGATTTTTTTTATTGATTTATTTATAAATTAGCGTTCAGTGTCGAGAGCAATATTTCAGCTATATCAGGACGAGAAAAAGTTAATCAATTTAAAAGTACAAGTAAAAGAAGAAAAATGTAAAGGTAAAAGGGAAAATCTGGGTAACGAGTTTTGCAACTGGAAAGGGGAGAAATGGGTAGGGGCAGGAAATTTAACAATCTATACGCCCCCTCCCTCCCCAGTGAGTCCGCATTCCTTAAAAATACGGATGGGGTCCTTACACTGCATGGAGAGTGGCATTTCTTCACACAGTTTGACTACTATGGTTCGCGGTCAGGCTTTCTGTATTATTACCTGACTACCCCGCTTAGACAGACCATTCCCATATTCAATCGGCAGCTCTGTAGCCGGGGCCCCTGGAAACCGATTCATCTGCCGGTGTCCTATTAGAATCAAAATAATTAACGGTACCCATATATTTATACTGTTTTTTTTCTCACGGTTGGCACTTTATGATATTTTATCCTCGCTGACGCTCGAGGTAAAATATACGCCATAAAGTTTCAACCCGTGATCAAACACTATAAATATATTGGTTCCATTAATTATTTCCAAATCCCCCCTTTCCCTTTGTTGTATTCTGACAGCGATTTTGTACGATCATTGGATATGAAAAAGTAAGGAGACAACATCCTATTTCAAGGTTAACAAAGAATCTAGGGATCAACGTATGGTCTTCTACACAGTGAGGAACCTCACACCATATAGCAAGCTCTAAATGGCCAAAATAGTTAAAAAAAGGTGAATAAATCAATGGAAACAAACCACATCCTATAATCCGAATATAAAAAAACTAAAATTTTATGAGAAGACAAGGACAAGCCAATGACCAACATACTATTGATTTGGGACAGGCGCAAAAATTGCGGTGGAGTTCAACTCGTCGTCTTTGATCCCAACACTCCCGTTTAAATGTCCTTATAAAATATCTCGAAAAATATCGGTATAAAATATCACGAGTCTTGAATATATTATTATTTCTCTTAAAATAAATGTCAAAATCTGTGATTTTTTTCCTGCAGGGTTTAATTTAGCTTTTTCCCGTACTCAAGTATTACACTGCAAAATTACCATACAAAAATACTTAATTCAAGTGTAGTACTACAAGTAGGAGACAGATATATAGGAAAACAAGGAGATAAAAGTGGATAATTTGCAACAATTGTTTTCTGAGAGTTATGAATGTATTATATATCGGAATCTACAGATCAGGCTGTATCCAATTCTTATAGGTTTCATGGTGGCTTCAACATGAAGAACAACAAGTTGGTTCCAATTTCTGAATGCATTTGGTGCAGGGTTTTTCTCTTGTGTTTTCTTTTGCTGTTTCAAAGACAGAAAAGAGAAAAATCACAAAACACTGTTATAGGATTCATAGTGGCTTCAAGATGATTAATTGATAAGTTAGAGATTTACGTTCAATGAGTCATATTTCAGCTATATGGAGATGAGAACAAGTGAATCAATTTAAAAACTATAAATCAAGTATAAATATATAAAAGAGGAAGGGACAACCGGAGCATCTAGTTACGATTGCCACTGGGAAATGGGAGAAATGGGTAGGGGCAGGAAATTTAGTCTATACGACCCCGTGAGTCTGCTCTTGAACGAGTTTTTATACTCTGCAGGGTGTGGCATTTCTCCACACAGTTTAGCTACAAATTTTGCGGTCAGGCTTTCCGTATTATGACTTCACTAACCCGCATAGACAGGACATGCCCCTATCCACCACCTTGGGACGCGCCCAGCAGCTCTGTAGCCGGGACACCTGAAAACCGATTCCGGTGCTGGGAACAAAATGGAGACAGCATGACAAAGACAAAACAATTTTGCATGAAAGATAAAACAATGATAACAAAAACGAACAAAAAACACCTCAAACCTAAACCACTAGCAGCGTAATGGAGGTATCGTCATTAAAGTTTATGTTGCAAGCTGAAATCAGTCTTTTTCATCATCATGTCATTCGAATATGCCAAGATTAAATAAAATGTAAACACACTTCCGTGGTAACATCTAAAAGTGAACTTTATGTTTTTGTCATGTTAAATGAAACTATTATACAAGACATTGACGGTACTTTACTGAGGGAAAGCCGCAAGATATGACATGGATGTAATTCGATGTCACTACAAGTGAAATTAACACGACTAACACCTCCAATATAACCGCGAGACATCGAGCTATATGTCTAAATTTCTTTTCTAATATCAAAAGCTCTGGAAAAGATTCTAAAAGTACTTATATACTTAAATATTAAAGGGAATTCATTTATTTCAAGGCCTTAACGTTCCACTTGAAATAATTACATTTACTTATTTCACAAGACTTGTCAAATTGATGCGATGTGTCGTACTAGTTAAACTTCTATTACATAAATAAAGTACATCAGATGGTGTATTTCCTTGATGAATATCTCATGGATTATTTTTAAGATGATAATTATTTATTTTCAATTTATTTGTTTCAGCGATAGCACATCAGACAACAGTTGGTCGTAATCCCGATAGATCCATCAAATTGTATTCCTTTTGTCAATGAGTGTTAATTTCCTTGTGCATTTAATGGATAAACGTCTTTTCACGGAAAACGGTAAGTTTTTTCCTGTTTACTAAAAAACTGAAAGCAATGAAGTAACAGTATCTTTTTAAGGTCAGTTTTTCTATTTTCATCTTATTATGTAAGTGAAAAAAAAACAGATAACATTTTAAGATTGGATCTTGAATTTCCTTGTATTATCTATCTTTTATCTTCAATGAACTTGAAGATAACTTGAATTTTAAACCAAAAAGCTTTCAATAAAGTTACTATAAAGAATCTTGAATTTCCAAGATGCATGACAGTTTCTTTAATTTTTACATGATAATTACTTGAATTTAAAGTATGTAGTATCTTGAATATTGAAGATACATAGCAATTTCTTGACTTTTTTTACAAAATGATAAATTGAATATTCAAAAAGTTTTTTTTTAAATGCTGAAGATTTTCAATTTATTTCTTTGAATTTCAAGATACCATCTCGAATCTTTACGAAATTACCTTTTATTTTTATTTTTAATAATAATAATTTTATTGCAAAATTACACACCTTGGGATCAAAACAATACAAAACATATATACAACATAAACACAAGAATTACAAAATACAGTTATACTAAAACACATAAACTGCAATATAATTCAGTTGACTCTTTGACCGGTTTGGACCCTATTTTATTTCTTAAGATTGCCTTATAAAGGTGCATGCAGCCGATTAAAGGGTTATGTCTGGAGTTAAAATGTATTTAAGTAAGATTGTTTATTTACAACAATTTCAAAAAGTTTACGTCTGTAAGTCTCATTAATTGTACAGTTTAAAATTAAATGGGCTTCATCTTCTATATTATTACATTTTTAACACAATCTTTGTTCCCTGTATAACCTTGAATTTGCAAGATAGTTTCTTGACTCTTCCTTGGAGTAATCAGAAATGAACTGAAACTGGTTTTGAGTATAAATGGTCCTTTCCATTAAAAAAGACAAAAATTGTATTTTCACATATTTTGATGTAGAACATCACTACTGGATATATTTTCATGGAATTCTTCTATTTTTTTTTAAAGTATAAGAAATTTCCTATCTTGGAGCGTGTGACGAATAAAACGTCATTAAAATAACGGTTGCATAAAATGCTAAGGGATGGGGCAAAATATCACATTCACGCAGTACTTTTTTATTTTTTCAGTGAAATTTGATTTTTTTTCTCTGGATTCTTAATATTCAATATGTAATATAAGCCTTTAGGAGTATTTCTACGGATCTGGTACAGCTCTTACTGCTTCTGAATAAAAATGGAACAAAAGAGACCACACTTTTACATCCGCAAAGTATTTCAAAGTTGCAATTTCATCGGATTGTAGCAGTGGGATGAGACTCATGTGTGTTGACTACTCCAAATGTCATTGGTGCCTGAAGACAAGGTTCTGTATTTGGTCCTATAGCTCCTTCCTTCTTTCATCATATTTTCTCAATTTTTCAATATTTGTCATTTATTTGTGCTACGTCGTACTGGTGTAACACATATTTATCATTTATTTGCTTTTTTACTATCAATGTGCCGTTCAGCTTGGTAGTAACATTGATGGAGCTTTGTTCGACATCAAGCAATAAATTCCGCTCAAACCAGTGCTTGGGGCTGTTATGAACTTACGATGAGTTATGAGCAAACCTCATGTTTGAGGCGCTCATGGCGACTTCAAGATGTTTTTCATTGTTTTGTTTTACCATGTATTTGTAGAGTCTTTGTGTCATATGCGTTTACTCCAAACCCTTTCATTTTCCGAAACGTTGCAATGTTCACACTCAATTTTGTTATACATGTCTAATTTACCCCTTGTCCAATATGTTGTGTTCTTTTTATGTTAAGCTTTGCGCCGTCTTTTATTTTTGCGTGAAAGATGAAAAGTATCTTCTCAACATTGTATTGTCTTAATCAATGTCTTGGTATTAAAGTCTATGTTTAGTTCTGTGTACATGATCTTAGGAAGACAATATAAGGAAAGTTATTAAAAATATAAAGTCATAAATTCTTCCCTGCTAATGGGGGAAAAGCAATAACACACACCGTTTTTTAAATTTTTAGTTAAAAAGACATGATTTTCTCGCAGATATAAATTTTTGATGGTAGTAATAAATGCCGATGAAAAGGTTTGATTTTATGACGTACATATTCTGTTTTCTAGTATCGAAGTGCACAGCATGGTATGTCTATATGCATTCAAAACTAATCATGGGTTCTAAAATCATACACGCACCGAATCGAAAAGTACTCGTGCATATATTGTAAATCAACATCATTTATTTGTAAAAATCAATACTGATTTTTGAATTTATTTGTTTCATTAGGAGCTGCTCTACAACATTATTTATTTTGTTTTGAAAGATTTTCCGTAGTTGTGTTATTCCTCATACTGTTGAATAATCCTTTTTGCCTTTTCATTATAACATAAAATAGTAAAACTCTATTCTATTGTTCTAAGGTGAGCAGAGTCACTGGGTCTCGTATAAAAAGCTAAATTTCCTGCACATACCCATTTCCCAGTGGAATTCAAAACTCGATGCCCCGGTTGTCCCTTCCACCTGTATTTCTTCTTTTACTTATAGTTTCTTTTTAATTGATTAACCAATTCTCGTCCTTATATAGCTGAAATATTGCTCACTATATTTTTAACTCCATCATTCTTTTGATATGTGGCTAAATTATTGTGATTCTGCCTGACATCTACAATCAACATGACAAGTGTCCTGTTGCTGCTCACTGTTGGCTTCTTTTTTTTTGAGATATTATGTTTACTTTAGATTATTTTTCCGATTAAGATAATATTGTAATGATTAATTGATAAATTAGGCAGAAAAGTTTGCCTATATATCTAACCTCAGCGATTCCTTCGTATAGCACCAAATGTTACGTCTATCCACGCGATCCCTTAAATTTACGGTTTTGCGGCCTGGTTACCCTATATAGACAGGATATTCCCATATCCACGACCTTGGGATGTGCCCCTATCAGTTCTGCAAACAGATTTATTGTGTATAATGGAACCGTTTCGAAGGATTGATTGATTGATTAGTTAAAGTTTAACGTCCAATGAGCAATATCTCAGCTATATCAGGACAAGAACAAGTTAATCGATTCAAATAAAAACTGAGTAGAAAGAAGAAAGAAATAAAGGAGGAAGGGACAACCGGGGCAACGACTTTTTTTTGCCACTGGAAAAGGGGAGAAATGGGTAGGGGCAGGAAATTTAGCCTTCTATACGACACCCAATGCGTCTGCTATTTTTAGAGAAATATAGCAGAGGTCTTCATATTTCATGGAGCGTGGCGTTTCTCCACACAGTTTGGCTACAATAGTTCGCGGTCAGGCTTTCCTTATTATGACCTGACTACCCCGCAAAGACAGGGCATTTCCACCACCTGGGGATGCGCCCCGGCAGCTCTGTAGCCGGAGCCCCTGGAAAACCGAATCAGGCACCGGACCGTTTCAACTGTAAACAACAATATAATCTTTGTTCGACTGCTTAGTTTTACTATTTATTTATAGAGACTTTGTCTCATTTGCATTTACTCCATATCTTTTCATTGTTAAGCCAACTCTGTTAAGTAAGACTCATTTTCATAACTAAGGAGTATCTCCCTCATGCAAAGCTCTGTCCTTAGCTGATTTTGGCTTTATATTTAGATCATATTGGTTATTTGTTCTTTATCAGTTTTTAAATATCTGTGAGTTTATGGTCTTCCAAACGTTTAGATTTTATCTGCACTGAAGAGACATAAGTTGTCGAAATGCGCATATGCAGAAGTTAAATTCACAGTAACTTCGGTATTTAGTTATTTATCATACACAACATCTGCTATTCAAACTTATATAATATACATACATGTAAGGATACATACAGATTTTTTCTTGAACTTGCTCAATCTAGTGCCACTTCTCCACACTCCTTATTTTCATCACTTAACTCAACCTATCATCACTCAACTCAGCTTGAATTAATTATGTGATGAAACTCTGTTCTGGCCCTTATTCACTGATGATAAGGAAGGGTCGTCGACCTCAGTTTTGTCTTAAATGATGTTACACATTCTTCATGGTTTCGAAGGATTTCTTTCTCTTTATTGGCTTTATTTTTAGGAATACGATGGTAATACAATTAAAAAAAACTTCCTCTTTAGTGTTTTGTACGCCCATGTTATACATGTAGTTTGCATTCAGTCTTACGTTAATTTACACTTAATTTTTGTTTTTGATAAGATTGATTGATTGAATATTGTTCAACGTCTACTCAGCAATATTTCAGCTATATCAAGACGGGAACAAGTTTGTTAATAAATAATCACTTTGGGGTATGGAAAGGGCCATGGGACGGGAAATTCTGACTGCCACTGGAAAAGTAGGGTGAAATCGAAAAGGGCGGGGAATTTAGCCTTGTAGCCGATCACCTACGGACCGCTCAAAAAAGAGCTTGCTACAGGGGCTCTTTAACGTGCAGGAAACGTGGCATTTCTTCCAACACGTGGACCTGAGTTTACATCCCATCCGAAAGATGGGTTGTGTATTTATTACCCCGCACAACCACGGAATGGGTCCTATTTCTATATCCCGGGGTTCCCTCGGGGTCAGCCCCGTTTAGGAAGAGTCATTCCCCGCAAGCCGGAGATACTAGGTCCTATTTCTATATCCCGGGGTTCCCTCGGGGTCGTTTTTTTTATAAGAAACCATTTTTTTTATGTCAAATAAAAAATAGCGAGAAAGCTTTTAAGCAAATTTTTATTACTACATATACTTTATTTAATCAATGAATTGACTAATTATTTAAATTGCCCATACCATTGAATTAAGTACAAAACCTGTATTTTTATTGTCTACGTTGATGTGACCATGTCACATTTTATGTTCTAGCTCTAACTATAGTGACAAGTCTTTTTCATATTTGAAGTGACAGCTGTAGAGATCTTAATCTTTTAAGTTGTTTGTCCTTCGTAATGTCTATTTTTTAAATGAAAATACTGAATAACAACTTATGTTTCAATAACAAATTCAGGGACATATGAGTAGCATTACTACACACTTATACGGTTAATGTTTGGGAGGATCATATCTTATTTACATAAAATACTTGATTTTAATACAGTTTACACAAGGATATTATATATATTTAAAACATTTTTCCGGTTTCTCTAAACTTGGAAAAAGATGAATTTATGGAAGCTTAACAGCACTGCAATTAATATTCAGTAAGTAATGAAGAAATAAAATTAGAACGTTATACATGTGTAGTTCAAAGTAGTATATACATGTACATGAAATATTTTCCTGCAATTCGGAAATTCTTTTGCAACGAATACTTACATAGATAAAATATATGCTTCTGTGATCTGGTAATGGCTGATATATTTATTTACTGTAATGGATAGCAATTCTTTTCTGACATTCATCATAGCTCTGTCAATTTCTCAGAACGGGGTGCATGCGCATGGAACTATCGGGCCAAGACGTTATGATAGTCAACTGAAAAGGAAAAATGGGCAGGGGTGGGAAGTTTAGAATTTCATACTTGAACTTCACATGAACCGTAAAAGGATTTCAAACAACGAAAGTAAACTACCAATATATGCTTTAGGAATAAGAAGAGTAAAAAAGGATTAGGAAACAAGAAAGCCAATTTTCAGTTCTGCTTTTACAAGCCAATTAAACTTGACAATCATACAATATACACTTGAATAGTGATTCAATCTATTGCTTTTTTCTTAATGTATAAAAATGACTTTGATGAAAGAAAATGTACCATATCTATTTGTATAAAATACAAACAAATGGCTGCGGACCATTGTAGACCATTTGTTTTGAGAAATGCCATGTTTCATGCAGTCTATAAGGACCCCTTGTAGAAAACGCTAAATTTAATGCTAATACCCATTTTTCCCCTTTCCGTTGGCAACCAAAGCTCGTTTCCCTGGCTCTCCCATCTGTCCCTTTTTCCATTTTATGTTTAACCCCTGTCCGCATATACATACATGAAGCATCGAAACATTTTTTCATTGACCTTATTTTTTCCTACACATGTGGTTGACAATCTAGTGGTTAATTTCACTACTCATTTAAATGCATTTGTAAAAACAGTCAAACGCAAATGTTAATCTTTGCAAATAGTTAACTAC
Source organism: Modiolus philippinarum (assembly GCA_002080025.1). NCBI lineage: Eukaryota > Metazoa > Mollusca > Bivalvia > Mytilida > Modiolidae > Modiolus > Modiolus philippinarum. Next base: position 96,397 of record MJUU01005113.1, read on the forward strand.
CGCCAAATGACCGCGAACCGTTGTAGACGAATTGTGTCGAGAAACGCCAATAAAAAGATTCGAGGAAAGAGCAGACTCACTTGGGACGTTTCAAATTCTAAATTTCCTGCCCCTACCCCTATATTCCCTTTAAAAGTGGCAATCAAAACTTTTTGATTTCTTTTTTTCCCAAGCACATTGATTTCTTTTTCAGTATAAAAGTTTCGAGTTGATTAAATTGTTCTCGTCCTGATATAATGTAGAATAAATTCTCACTGGGACGAAAAACCCTAACTACTCCATCAAGCAAACAAACAAACAAACAAAACGTGCAAAAATAGATTTCTTCATTACAACTGATAGATTTTTCTTCACGTCCAACAATGCCATTTTAGTCCCTATTTTTCATGAGGACCCAATGCCAAATATCAGTACCAGTTAATTTTACTCTACAAATGACTCATGGTAAAGTACAAGAAGCCTTTAATATCAAGGACGAGTGATCGGAGCAAAAATATATTTTTTGCTAATTTAAATGATCAGTTTACTATGATTGTTCAGTGGTTCATTAGTAATATTATTTATGATCCTATTTCGCTTTCAGTCATGATTCAAAGGTAATGAAGTGTAAATATGAAATAGTTTCAGATAACATTTGTCGCTTGATCAATTGTTTTAATTCCAATATGATCGAACATAATTTAATGACAGTGGGTGTCTGATAAAGTGGTTATGCTGCTTAAATGTTGTCCATCCCTTTTCTGTAAAATTCTAATTAACAATACACAGCAACATTCAAAACGATTAAAAACTCACTTAATATGGCATAAGAATGCATGAAAATGTCTCCTTTTTTGGTATTGAGATTGTTTTTGGAATAACCTCAAATTCTTTGATTATCAGTTTCACATTTTACAGTGAATTTCACTGCTGATATAAATGCATTTGGTAAGACAATATTAAAACGCAAATATTAAACTTAACATGTTCAGCGCCAAAATCGCAATTGCAAAAAAGTCGACGCGTAAATTTCCTGTAAATAGTAGTATACGGTTGATTGATTGATTAGTTAGAGTTTAAAGTCCAGTGAGCAATATCTCAGTTATATCAGGAGGCGAACAATTTAATCAATTAAAAAAAAATTGTAAGTAAAAGAAGAAAGAAATAAATTTGGAAGGGACAACCGGGGTAACGAGTTTTGATTGCCACTGGAAAGGGGGACAAATTTGTAAGATTGCGATATTTAGCCTTCTATACGAGACCCAGTGACTCTGCTCTTGTAAGAAAAAATATAGAAGGGGTCTTTATACTGCATGGAGCGTGGCGATTCTCTACAGTTCGTCTACAATGGTTCGCGACTAGCCTTTCCGTATTATTACCCGACTATCCCGCTTAGACGGGTCATTCCCCTATCCACCAGCTGGGGACCGTGAGCCCGGCTGACGTAGCCTGAGCCCCTGAAAACCAAGTCAGGTGCCGGGGGTAAATATACGGTATAATTAAGACGAAGCATCACTGAGAAATACAATCGAACTTTTACTTAGACCGTTCGATAAAATGGGTTATTGGAACTATATTTTCAGTAAAAAAATGTTTGTTTTTACATCATTGATATCTTTTAACAATCTTTTTGGCATTAAAATTGCTCAATTTAACAATGAAATGTTCAATGGCTCTGTATTCAGATCCGCTCAGTGCGTCCCGAGATGGTGGATAGGAAAATGCCTTGTCTCTGTGGGGTAGTCAAGACATAATACGGAAAGTCAGGCCTCGAACCATTGTAGACAAACTGTGTGGAAAAACGCCACAACCGGAGCAGTATAAAAAATCCTACTTTATTTTTCTAAGGAGACCAGCATTTCGAGTCGGTTTAGAAGGCTAAATTTCCTACCCCCTACCCATTTCTCCCCTTTTCCATTGGCAATCTCAAAACTCATTGCCATGTTTGTCCCTTCGTACTTAATTTCTTTCTTCTTTTTCTTATATTTTTATTTACCTATTCTCGTCCTAATATTGCTAAAACAATGCTCACTGGACGTAAAGCTCTAGCTTATCAATCAACAATGAAATTGGGTGGACCATATTTTTAAAATTCATCATATGTATTAGAAGGGAACGATTTTTTTTTAAATCCAAGCAATTTTTCCTCCCAGTTTTAGTTGTCTGTTCCTTTGGTGCCAGCCAAAATTCTATGGACTTCTGCGGCAGTGTATGCTTAAGATTGCATTTTGATGCGAGTTAGTACTCCTAAGTTGAAACTCGTGCTTATACCTGTCGTGGGTTGTTTATTAATGATTGACATGTACTCGATATCCCTTTAATTTCATACTCCATCAGACAATGCTGTTAATTCTGTCACGTCCAACTATCTACGTTACATATCCACAGGGACTCCCGGAATCATATCGAACTTATTGTAGCATGGTATGTAACAATCTTGTGGGAGTATATAAATAAAAATTTCAAATAATAAGCTAATTATCTCCACGTTTTTATAACAAATTCAATATTTGCATGAGCAGAATCATTTGACTGTATCATTTTATTTATTTTTCAGATGTACAAAGAAGTCTTGATCGACAGTGAATATAACCAACTGTTGATTTCATTTTTTGTGATTTAATTATGACAAATCTATAACCGTATAATTTGAGTGAAATAATTAGCCAATAAAACGTCTATCTGTCAAGGATCAGGGTAGTTCAAGGGAATTTAATCGGATGTTTTAGTTTTTGATGTTGCAACTACAGTGCAATTAAGATTTTCGGATAAATACCCATTCTTGCACTAAAGATTATAAACATAATGACAAACATGAAAGTGTGGAAATTTTCATTCTTCAAGAGAACCGATTAATGGAGCAATAGGCATATCAGCATTTCGACATTCGTTATTGCAGACAATAGCGTGTTAGGAACTGGTTAAAAGCCATTGGAATCAAATCAGTTGTAATAATAAATGATTTCAAAAATGGATGAAACAAACTCTTCCCCATCAACTTTAAACTTTAATGGGACCACAGTTTTTAGGACAGACACATCGTCTTCACTTTCACCAGTGGTACCCGCTATTCTATTTGCTGCTGGTGTTATTGGGAATATTACAGCACTGATAGTATTACTTAGATCTAGAAAGGAGAGCAGAAGGACTATATTCTACAGATTAGTAGGACTTTTAGCAATAGTAGATCTGTGTGGTACTGTGGCTACGTCACCTGTTACATTTACACAATATGCACATTTTCCAGAGTGGCACGGTGGCAATGCATTATGTAATTATTTCTCATTCATGCTCATATTTTTTGGATTAGCAACCATGTTTATCGTGACCATCATGGCGTTAGACCGCTACATAGCATTACTACACCCATATTTCTACGCAGGTTTTGTGACAAAAAGAAAAGTAATATACATTTTGTTGACGTTGTTCATATTTTCAATTGTTGTTTCAAGTTTGCCATTGCTAGGTGTTGGCAGAAATGTGAAACATTATCCGGGAACATGGTGTTTCTTTGATTTCCGAGACGATTCGCCTGGTGGTAAAGTTTTCTCATATTTGTATTCACTGACAGGAGTAATTATAATAATATTAATAACTGTGTCTAATGTTGCTGTAATTGTAACCTTAGTACAAATGCGAGATAATTCCAAGGAAATATACTGCAATAAAGACGAACTATGTCGTATAGACAGGGAAATGCAGATGATGATATTTTTAATAGGAGTAGTTGTTATTTTCATTATATGTTGGGCACCATTAATGGTAAGTTTTCAAATATAACCATATGTTCAACAGTTTGTATTGTATATATGTTCCAGACCATACGCGTATTTGGACCGTACACGTACTGTCCAGACCGTATGCGTATACTCATACGGTCCGACCGTACGCGTATGGTCCGACCACACGCGTACAGTCGGACTGTATGAGTATACGTGTACGGTCTGCTACGAGCTGGACCATACGCGTATATTTAGACCGTATGAGTACAGATAAAAAGACAGACACTACATTCGTTATTCAACAAAGAAGTAAGTTACAGTCAAATCTGATAGTGCTAACTGCCACTGAAAACCGTATAAATCATTATGTCTTAATAGAAATAATAAATTACTAATATAACTGAAATGAAATTATAGAAGCAGTGAAAAAAAAAATAAAATTCACATTTTCACACAAATGTTAAAGGTGATACATAAACTTAATTTTTACATCGAGAAGTTTTGTTCGTGGACAGGGGATATATTCCTTTTTGGAACACTGTGTTATTGCCACTGTTATATTTATTCAGCCGTCCCTTTACGAAATTTTTGTTTTTTGCCTTTTTTGAGGTCTTTGGGAAAAATGTTGCTGTTCCTTAGAGGTGGTATTTAATGATTTTTTTTCTCAGGATTTTCAGACAAGAAGACCATATATTTTATTTCAATTAACATTGCATTTATTTTTTACGAAACACTATTATTTTATCTTAAAATAACGTTCAATTAATAAGTCAATTTTATAAAGGCGTCTCCAAAACATAATTATAGTAAAGTAATTTCTTATTTTTCTCTTATATTTTCTTTAAAATAACGATTTTTAGAAAATCTTATTTTTTCTAAACACAAGAGCTTAATTAATTAAATAATATTGTATACGGAAATAGCCAGACCGTACGCGTACGGTCGGACCGTATGGCATTTCGAAAAAAATACTCGTATGGTCAGGAACATATATACATATCTCATTATCTTGATTAGTTTATGATATTCCAACTTCGAGGGTATTCACAAACCCACTATTCCAGTACTTCGGTCCGAAACGATTTTATTTGAAATTTGCAATATCTTATTTTTGTAACATAAACCTCTTTGCAAAGCTCTGTCCTTAGCTTATTTTGGCTTTCCATTTACACATCTTTCGTTTATGATCTTATCTGCACTGATGAGACATGGCGCCTTCAAGTAAAAGCATTGTTCCATTGCTTGATTTTCTCACTTCTACTTGTCTCATGTGCATTTACTACACATCCCTTCATTTTTATAGCAAAATGACTCCAAGACATAAATGACATAATAGATGTAGTCTTTTGTACAATTACTTCAGGACCTCTCAATTTTTCATGAAGACGATATGTTTGGTTAATGATACAATTCTAATTGAATAACTAAATATCGAAGTAACTGTTAATTTAGTTTATGCAAATGGTGGTGTTCGTGTTAAAAACAACCGTTTAATTGACTTAAATTTTCATGAACAAACTAGGTGTTGCAAGTTGGGTATGGAATACAAAAATATAACAGTTTGTAAAAAATAGTAAACCACCAAAATTGCATGGGCTAAGTCAAAATCAGAATAGAAATAAAACAACATCTAAAATTAAAAGGTAATAACGGGATTAAGATGCTCAATATGTCGATATAATGTCTTTATCAAGGGAATTTTGAGAGAATAAAAATGCGTATAGACACGCTAGATGAAATGTTGAGACTAAAACACAGGAGAGATTGATGTGCAGTGAGCCAACAAATTTGATAATACTTGCCGATCTTGAACACTTTCACAAATAAATTACATGTATTGGGGTAAAAAAGCACGATTATTTGCGAAATGTGCGTTGATGACAACAAGAGAGAGTCAAAGAGACTGCAGGCGTGTATATGGAATGAAGAGATCAAACGTTGTAAAGAATTTATATTTATAATAAGAACAAAATGTATGACAAACTGGTGTCGGACTATTCATTACTGACAGGACAGTTCTTTGATGGTCAAGCCTCGAGGTCTGAAAATTCCAAGAAAATGGATAACTTTAAATTCCAGTTCTTGTCTGTTTTTCATCGATGCGACCGTTTTCATAAGAACTATCACCAGCATATCAGAGATGATATGATTAGCGAGACTTGATTAGCGACTGGGCAGTCACTGTTGTTTCTAGTGGAGCGCAAATGTTCAGGAAAACGGTTTTGCAAAACATTTGCGTTGTTTTCATTATCAAATTCTTCACAATTTATTATCCCTTCATTCCATTTACATGTGTGCAGTTTTTTGTCTTTTTCATTTTAGTTCTCACTTTACGCCAATAAGGGTAAAATCAAATACCCTTCACAAATAAGCAAAATTTTGTGTTACCTATAGCTATCGTCAACAAAAAATTATAAGGCAGGGATATATTGGCCCAATACACTGACCACAGTATTGTAGTGATAGTTTACTCTGAGATCAGACAATGCTATATCTTGTGACGTAAACTATTTATCAGACATAGGCATCTTCAACTATTTATCAGATAATTGCATCAACTAAACGGAAATAAAATATACCAAAAATAACAACCATTTTTTTTTCTGTGTATGAAACTTTTGATTTGTTTGTTGTTAAATGTGATAGTATATCAGAGCTATAAATCAGCCTTGATGACTGGTAGTGGGAAAAGAAGTACACTGATAGACCATTTGACAATTGGAAATTAACTGAAACTCAAATCACATAACGCTTGCTTAATTATTCGGCAGCCTAGTCACTGGTGTATGTGTAGTCCCTGGTGGGAACTTAAATCTTGGAAGTTCACTCAAAGTGTAAAGAATCTTGAACATGCAAGGCGCGGGGATACTTTACACATATTTTTTTTCCAATCCAACAAAACCATCATGTACCCAAAAAAGCCGAAAATGCCAAAAAACGAATTCTTTTTTCATTGTCATTCCTGCTTGGTAAGTTAGTTTCCTTATAGCCAAGGATGACAATTAAGGTCATATTACTATAGGCCTTTTCAAAAAATCATTTGGTCCGCTATTCGGTGTAGGTATTTATATTCAATGAAACAGTTCCGGTTATCAACCCAGCACGGCAAGTGTTGTTCATCCTGAACACAGTTCATAACACTTTTCATATTTAGATTTCTAGGACATTGTTTACTGTAACACTACTTTAATTTTGTTAGAATTAAAATGTATTCAGGGTTTCAGTTGTGTATTGTTATCCAACCGTACGAGTGATAACCGGAAGCGAAGAGTATTTGTATCTCAATTTGACGGGAGGGTTCAAATCCAGGGAAAGATATTAACACATTTTTGAAAGGGCTGTACCATGGATGTTATCAGAGAAATTATGATACTACAACTTGAAATTGTAAAACTTAGACCAGAACTACTAAATAAATATATATTGAAACAACTGCGATGTTAATTATGGTTACTTATGGTAAGTTTAATTTAGAGATCCTTGAGTCATGTTCTTTTTACATTTTTAGATTATAGTATTACTGGGCGCATCAGGAACTATTACAATTGACAATGAATTGGACATACTAGTCATAAGATTAGCGTCATTCAATCAAATACTAGATCCATGGGTTTATATTCTTCTGAAAAAGAGACACTTGATGATATGCCTGAGATTTGGTAGAAAGGTTCTGAGAAAAGCTACAGGGAGAATTTCCATTGATTGTGACAATATACCAGCAGAAACTAGACCAAAAGTGTCCGTTTCAGACATAAGTGTTTCGTATCATAATTCCGTGTCAGTTGTGTTATGTCAAAACGAAACTACAAGGCTGTGATGTAAAGTGCTGTGATTATGACCAAGTTTTTTGTCTTATATTTTATTGTTTACAATATTTGTTACTTGCTTTTTGTAGAAATTGTTGCAATAAATTTAAACATAATACAGATGTTTTGCTAATGTCTTGCATTTAGAATATTATTTAGAATATTCTATTACTGAACGGGATAATATTCGAGGAAACTGAACCAATTCAAACTATAATTTCCCGACATCTTGATTGGTATTTAGGAGCTGAAACTGTTTGAGGAAACTAGCTTCAAAATCTTTCTATGATTCCACGGAGAAGACTTTTGAGGAGGTATAGTCCCTTGACATTTCTTGCCTATTCCAGTTGCAGATAAAACCCATAACCCTTATTGTTCCTTTCCCTATATTGCCGTTTTCTTTAAAATTTCTGAATTCATTAACTTGTTCTTGTCATAATATAGTTGAAATATTACTACTCAAATCAATTAATCAAAGTGCAATTTACTTGTGGTAAAAAATTTTGCTAATCGAGTTAACATCGATCTTTTTTTTCTAAAAGATGCGATACTTACAAAAGATTGTACAAAAACAAGAAATAAACAAACCACTAAATAAACCAAAGTAGACTAAATACAAAAAAAATACAGAAAGGTAAACTACACTTTATACACTTTTTTACGTATTCAAGTAATGAAAATCGTTATTTTAATGGTTGTTAATTTCTCTGAAGTGTCTCATTTAGTGCACTTTGACTAATTGAAGTGGATGTTAATTCCAATTCAAGGAAATTTCAATTAATTTTTCATGATTATTACTGTAGTCTATAGACACGAGAGACTATATAGAAAGGTACTTAATGACTAAGACCGGTGAAGTAAAACAAGGTGCAATATCATGTTATATCAGATCAGAATTATGACAGGAAATTTTTGTTTTGCTTGGCTTGAATGATTATCTTTAGAATTTTAATACGCCCGTGGAAAGACGGACGTATTATGGTATACCCTCCGTCCGTCCGTCAATTGTTTGGTTTCCGGAGTTTTTTCTGTAACCGCTTGACATATTGATTTGAAATTTGGTATATGAGTATATCTAGGTGAGGTAAAAATCAAGTTCTTATTTGGTCCTGGTCGGTTGGTTTTGTACAGAGTTATGGCCCTTGCACTTATTGAGATTTTGAAAAATTTAGGTTTCCGGAGTTTTTTCTGTAATCGCTTGTTGTATTGATTTGATATTTGGTATAAATATCAAGGTGAAATACAGATCATGTACGAATTTAGGCCTGGTCGGTTAATTTTACACATAGTAATGGGCTTTGCATTTAGTGAAATTTTGAAAAATATAGGTTTTTAAGTTTTTTTTTCTGTAACCACATGACATATTGATTTGATTTTTTGGTATATGTGTGTATCTAGGTGAGATACAGATCAAGTTTAGTTTGGTCCTGATTGGTTGATTTTGTGCGGAGTTGCGGTCCTTGTACTTTGTAATTTTTTGAAAAAAACATCAGTTTCTCCACCTTTTCTTTACAATGCGTGAACATATTGATTTGATATATGCTATATGTTGTATCCTTATAAATTACTGATTACGTTTAAATTTGGTTCCTGTATAATGATTTTTGTGGACAGTTATGGCCCTTGGATTGAATGTTTTTTTTTTTTTTTTGGTTTTTTTTTCTATGCATTAACTATACATATTAATTTGATATCGGTTAGATTGTTGGTTACATCTTGGTAAAGCAAATATTCTGTTCGATTTTTTTTCAATCAAAATTTTGCTGTGGTCCAACAATGCCATAAAGTGCGAGTTGACTGTGAACGGCGTAACATGCGCTCTTGGCGTAGCAGTTTATCACATATCGAAAACTCTGCCCGACATCCAATATGCTTACAGGGCTTAATATACCCGAAAATATAAATGTTTATGGTCAATAAGACATATCCCATAATTATAAAACGTCTTATCACATGATCAAAATACAAATTTCAACATTAACCTATAACCCGGACAAAACTTTTTAACACTTTATCTACCAGTGACGCATATAGTCGCTCTGCTACCTAAGACTGTATTGATGTGCATCATGGCCCTCCATACATTTCAATTGCAAACTTTTTGTGCCTGTCCTGCAGCCTAATGGCAAATGTCAGCAGTAGTTATATGTAGTAGTTTTAAAGACCTTTTTTGTAGTAATAACGGCTGTTGAAAGAGCCCCAGAAACAGAAAATTAAAAAAATCGTCTAATTTAAGGGAGGGTAGGTAACTTCAAAGATATTTCCGCTTCAGAAAAGAAGGTGAAAATGCTTGAACTTCGGTTGAATAATGTAGAAAGATGATTGAGAATAACAGAAATATCACTATTTTAGGAACAATGTCCAACAAAAAGAAACTGCGGCTAAATTCAGTGGAAAATAAGGAAATTGAGTGATTTTGACACTACCAGCTTTCCATACATTTCTCTGTCATGAACAATTCTTACGCTATTTATGTCAAAGATTCAGACAGAAATGAAAGTGGTGTTACAGACATAGCTAATGGCGCGAAGAGAAGCCGGTTCGGCACCACTTCCGGTTCTCTGGGACGACTTTAGTACGAAAAAAAACGTCAAAAACACCTTTTTTAGGTGGGGGTGGGCATAAATTTGCAAAGAAATGAAAATACGACTTTCTAGAAAAAAGCTGTAGTAGACAAAGGGTTAACTGGTTCAAGACGGTCAAAATCTAAAGCAATATTTTCCTTTTTTCACATTTGTTAGGTGATCTTAACAATGAAACTATCAGCAATCAATCAAAATAACGCCAATATTCGGGAAGAAACTCCTAACGTCTTGCAGAATTAAGATATCTTCTATGTTTGACAAAGAGCAGGCTCTTGAAGCGGTATGAAATACTTAATTTCTTGTCCATAACCATTTATCGAATTTTCCAGCAGCAATATTATAGGAATAAAAGTAATCTTGAAGAGTGTGCGAACGTGGCCGACTCACTCACAAACTGAATGGACTTTCCGTATAGTTTGTGACTGAAAGGCTGTGTTTACACATCCATAAACTTCTCCAAATTGCTTTTATTTCTTGTAATTCCAATCCTTTGAGATTAAAATGATGTTCTCACTGACTTTGACTCCCTAACAAAGAAGATAATTTCTCGATATTTCTTTTTGCCCACTAATGCGCTCCGATGTCAATTGTGCAAAACATGTCCATGATGTTGACGAATGAAATTGGACTTAACAATAACAATTGGAATTGTTATCTCATAACTCTTGTTGTTCTTTTTTTCCTTTGTTGCCTTCTTTATTTTTTTAATTACCTTGTTCTTCTTCTCATATTGTTGAAATATTAATTACGCCATGCAAAACTCTTATCATTCAGTTAAACTACAATTTTCTTGCAATGAGAATCGGGTCTGTAAGTCTCGTCATGTGACACCGAGAAATCACGATAAAGTTGCAATTTGAAAACGTTTCCCGCAAAAATATGACGTTGCAGGATTATGACGTTCAAATTTTTTGCTTGAAACGTCATATGTTTTTGTTTAAAATGCAACTTCCGGGTACAAGTTTTGGTCCCGGAAGTTCCAAAATTAGACGAGACTTACAGACCCTATTTAAAAAAACGTGGTATAAGATTTTGCTTATCCAGTTGAGGTGCACATTGTATCTTAATTCTTAAAGATGCGATAATTACACAACTCATTCGTACGAGAGTTACTATTAATTTAGTTTCTGCATATTTTACGAAAGGATATGGAGTAAATGAACATGAGACCATAACACATATGTTTACTCCAACTGCAATAGTTTTAATGAGCTGTATGGCCATTTCGGAAATTAATTCCTCATCAGCAGCACTATATTTGCATTTCGACAACTTCTGTCTATTCAGTGCAGATCAAATCAAAACATTTAGAAATCCATAAACCGAAATCTTGAGTGAAAGCTGATAAAGAACAAATTACCAACAGGGTATGTGTCATAACGTGAATTGAAAGGCCTAAAAATAACCAAATCATGGTATAAATCAAAGAAGATTAAATTTTAAAAAATGCAGAAAGGTATGTTTTATACTTATACGACACTTTACACACTTTTTAAGAGCATTTAAGTAATGAAAATCGTTATTTTGAGGGTTGTTAATTTCTCTGAAGTGCTCCATTTAGATGTTTATTTCAATTCAAGGAAATTTCAATTAATTTTTCATTATTATTACTACGTGATATTGACAGCATATAGACACGAGAGACTATACAGAAAGGTAGTGACTTGCTAAGAACAATGAAGTAAAACAAGGTGTATCGTCATTTTATATCAGATCAGAAATTATGACAGGAAACTTGAATATTACAGCTTTGTTCTTGTGGGGTTGAATTATTATCTTTAGAATGATTTCATATTAAAACCGTGTCAGGTTTTAATTTGCTTACAGAACATTATATTCATGAGAACATCAATGTTCACGGTAAACGTGACAATTTTCATTTAGCATTAAACGTCGAATCTTATAATAAAGTTTTTAGCATTTTTGAGCATAAGTATTTATCAAAATGTTCAAGACGGTCCAAAGCAAAGTCTTTAGCAATATATTCCATACAGATATTTTCAGCGACTCCCCCTAAAGAGCCAAAGCAAATAAAACCAAACTCTACAGGAATGATGTATGGTATGTCCTTTAGAAAGGTTGCTCATTTCGGCCCGTTCGGATAAAAAAACATGGCCGCCAGCGCGAAACTAATATTCAACATTGGACCATATAGTAAAAAATCATCTCCTCATTTTCATCAACTCCTCTGAAATCACGGAAGCAAATAGAACCTAACTTTACAGGAATGGTGTATGGAAGGTCCTGTACAAAGATTGCACATTTTATTACGATCCGACAAAAACATGGTCTCCTGCGTGGAACAAATATTTAAAATTGGCCCAATGGGGAAAATGTCATTTTCAAAAACACCTCTGAAACCACTAAAGCAAATTCAATTAAACGTTAAAGGAAAGGTGTATGGAAGGTCATTTATGAAGATTGCTCATTCCATTCTGACAAAAACTTACATCAAGCACGGAACTGATACTTAAAATTGGACCCTATGGGAAATTCATCGTTTTCATCAACTCCGTTGAAACCTCTGAAGCAAATTAAACCAAATTTTCCTGGAATGATGTATAGAAGATCCTTGACAAAGATTGCTCATTTTGTTTAGATGACAATAAAACAGCAGTCAGCCCGGAACTTTATTTAACATTAGACCCTATCGAAAAAAACATCATTTCCATCAACTCCTCTGAAACCACTGAACAAATTCAACCAAAGTATTGATTGTCCTTTACCAAGATTGCGCATTTGCAATTAAATTCGACAAAAACATGGGCGCCAGTGCGAAAATTAAATTTAACATTGGAACCTTTGGGAAAACATCATTTTGATCAACTCCTCTGAAACCACTGAAGCAAATTCAACAAAACTTTACAGAAATGATGTATGGAATATCCTTTACATAAATTGCTCATTTCGTTCTGATCTAATGAAAAAAAAAATAAGTCCGGAACTTACATTTAACATTAGACCCATTTGAAAAACACCATTTTCATCAATTTCTTTAAAACTACAGAGAAAATCAAACCAAACAGGAATGATGTACAGTAGGTCCTTTACAAAGATTGCTCATTTTGTTCCGATCCGACAAAAATCATGGACGCCAACGCTGAACTTATATTTAACGAAAAACATCATTTCGCACCAACTCCCCTAAACCATTGAAGCAAATCAAACCAAAATTAACAGAAATGATGTATGAAGAGTCCTTTACAACAATTGCTCATTCTGTTCCGATCCGATAAAAAAAAACATGGCCGCTAGCATGGAACGTTAACCCTGTGGGGAAAACATCACAAATTTTCATCAACACATATGAAACCACTGATGAAAATTAAATTAAAGTTTACAGGAAAAATGCATGGAAGGTTTTTTTTTACAAAGATTGGTTATTTCGTTCAAATCCGACAAAAAAAAACAGCGCCAACGCAGAACTTATACCGGTATTTAACATTGGAACCTATGGGAAAAGCACACTTTCTTCTTCTACTCTTAAATCACTGAAGCAAAATCAATCAAACTATACAGGAATCATTTATAGAAGGTCTTTTAAAAAGATTGCTCATTTTGTTCCTAGCGCGGAACTTATATTTAACACGGGAATAAATTGGAAAACATTTTTAGCTCACCTGACCCAAAGGGTCAGTATGAGCTATTGCCATCACTTGGCGTCCTCCGTCCGTTAGCTTTTCACATATTCATCTTCTCCTCTGAAACCACTGAAGCAAATTCAACCAAACTTTACAGGAATGATGTATGGAAGGTCCTTTATAAAGATTGCTCATTTTGTTCCGATCCGATAGAAAAAAAACATGGCCGCCAGCGCAGAATTTAGGTTTGACATTGGACCCTATGGGAAAAATCACAAATTCATCTTCTCTGAAACCACTGAAGCAAATACAACCAAACTTTACAGGAATTATGTACTAAAGGTCCTTAAGAAAGAGTGCTCATTTCGTTCGGATCCGATAAAAAAACGTCATTTTCATCAACTCATCTGAAACCACTGAAGCAAATACAACTAAACTTCACAGGAATGATGTATGAAAGGTCCTCATTTCGTTCTGATCCGACCAAAAACATGGCCGCCAGCACGGAACTTATATTTAACATTGGACCCCTTGGGAAAAACATCATTTTCATCAACTCCTCAGAACCAGTGAAGCAAAGTCAACCAAACTTCACGGCAATGATGTATGGAAGGTCCTTACAAAGATTGCTTATTTCATTTCAATCGGACAAAAACATGGCCACCATCACCATGAAGAACATCGAAAACCACGCTTTTCAGCATTTTGTCAGGTGAGCGATACAGGCTTAGTCTCTGAGCCTCTAGTTAATCAACTCATCACTGAAGCAAATCCCACCAAACTTTACAGGAATTATTAATAAAGATTGTCCATTTTGTTCCGACAGATTCTACAAAAAACATGACCGTCAGCGAAGAGTATGGAAAAATCTACTGTTAAGCATTTTATTATGTAAGCAGTATAAGCTCAGTCTGTGAGTCTTTAGTTCACATTGTTAGTTGTTCATTACCTACCAAAGGGCGAGGAAGTCTTAGAAACACTCCAGCAGCAATCAGCCAAAATTCTGTTTCGAGAGGACTTCGGTACATGTATATATACAAATTATATAAATTGAATGCACAATGGATACAAGAGCAAACGATAAAGCAATTTCAAGTCAAGCGCTGTCCCACATACACAAACTGTTACATATCTTGGTTTCGGTTGAGTATTCATAATGTTTTGACTACAGCAACAAAAAGTAACTTAGCTCAGAATGTGTCCTGTCTTTTTCATTTTTTTTTTCAACTTAAAGTTATTTCACTATTTTCATTTTGTTTATTATTTTATTTATTTCATTTTTTGTCTATTATTATTTTCATTTTACCGAGTATTTTCATTTGAAAGCAGGCCAAGATATAGGACAACACAATTATGTATCTTGGCATAATTTTGAATATGACGGTAGAAAACCTATGGAATTCCCCGACCACTATTACTATAATTGTAAAAAGTTGTTCTGATTTTACAAACTTTACATTTAAGTAGGAAATGCACACTCAACTAGGTCAAATTAGTCTATGCACATTTAAATTACATAGTCAATGTCCTCATAAAAATATAAATACAAATGCAAAAAATATACTTAAACGAGGGGCTGTTGGATTAAAATATTTACTTTTAAATCAAAACATAAGCAGGATTCAGAAACAACCTAAAAAGATATCGGTCTTCCTGAATGAAAGTCAGCTCATAGTTATACACCCAGATACTGTTTTGTTTTATGTTCAATAACCAGGATTTTCTTGAACTAAATTTTATAGAAATTACAAAAGTCATATTTAGTATTCAACCATAATTCAAATCAATTACTGCATTATCCTTCCAACAAACGGTAGAGGCTGCCAAATGTGACAACAACAGTTTCCAGACACACTCGTCGCCAGACGGAAATGATTATAGCATGTCATAGAAAGAACGTCACAAGAATGAAACAAAGAACCATTGGTGATTTTTTTAAATCCTGAAGAATATTATTCACCCTGTATGCCTTCATGATTATAAATAATATATGTAATTCGAAATCAACGCATATCTAATAAAATGGGTAATTACTTTATCAGGTATAGAAAGTTAATGTTTGTTCATAGAATGCATTAAAATTTTCAGTTCTCCCATTATATGTATTTTAAATAAGCTATACAGTATCCATCTACACCAATAATATCGAGTAGAATCTGCCGTTGACATCCCTTATTGTGGAGCTATATTCTTGGAATCCTCGTTGTTTTCCTGACATGTCGTTTTTATAGAGTATAATTAATCTTCTCTTCAGGACAATCATAATACTTGTGAATATACTTTTTTCGATGACAAAAAAAAAGAATGACCAAAATTGGATCCGTCATCTGTGGATGTTGAGAAATATGGATTTAGTGTTGTTCAACATCAAGTTAAAGAATTCCGGCTGTGCCGGCTTTCGATGAAGTATTAGTGTTTACTCATTGCTAATGTTCTCAATGACTCCAAGATGAAGAACAACATATAATTTTCTTAATTTTACCATATATTGTTGGGGATTTTGTCGCATGTACATATGTTTACTCTATATGATCGTAATTGTATTAAAATGCGATGCCTTAGGTATTTGTGTTCATTTCTGTAAATTTTAAAAGTACATTTTAAGCTCCAAAGCGAAGCAAATA
The DNA here is from genome assembly GCA_002080025.1 of Modiolus philippinarum. NCBI lineage: Eukaryota > Metazoa > Mollusca > Bivalvia > Mytilida > Modiolidae > Modiolus > Modiolus philippinarum. The sequence goes on from MJUU01005113.1 coordinate 112,694, forward strand.
TACAATGAAGTAGGCAGCGGTTTACATTTATTATCCTTTTTGATGACACTTGAACATTTAAGTAAATTTACTTCGCAATTAATATTATTAAAACACTTCATTCCCTTAACAGCCTGAAACAGAATAACGAGTACATTTTTGTATCAATATTTCTCTCATTTCCTCATTGTGGAGATCAGTCATCTTCCTCTCTATGACTCTCTATGTAAAAATTATCATTAAGACAAGAAAGTAGTACCACTGGGGATGTCGACAGTAGTAGAGCCCATCTTAAAACACATATGTGCAGATGAATATCAACAGAATTTGCACTGTCTTCACAATTTCGGAAAAAATGTGATTAAAAACGTTAAAAATAACTAACCTTATCAATAATCCAAAAATCGATATTCAGCAAGCGCTGTAACTAAATATTGCTAATTAATCCCAAATGGGGTTGAAATAAGTTAATATGAATATTATAGTCAATACGAGACTTCTGAGTCCTATTCAAACCGGAATAGATTTCTGATACTATACGAAAAAGTCAATAAATCAATATACATTGAGAGGGAATCACTAATTTATGAACACTGTCGAGCTAAGAGTGGTTTATATTCAATCTGTTATAGCGCTTCAGGTCAATTTTTTATGCCCCCACGATGATGAGTCCGTCTTCCGTCCGTCCGTCCGAGGGGGTACATGGTTTGCCCGCGCAACTCCTCCTACAGTTTTTATGCTAGAAATTTAATATTTTGCAGATCATTTGTACATATATTGAAGATGTGCATGTGATAAGGATTTTGATTTTGGTACATTTTTGTCAAAAATATACATTGTTGAACTTAGTCAGTTTTGGTGATTTTTCATAGAGGATACATAGTTTGTCCGCACAAATCCCCCTACAGTTTTAATGCTAGGAAGTTTTTATTTTTGCAGATCATTTGTACATATATTGAAGATGTGTATGCGGGAAAGGATTTTTATTTTGATTAATTTTTGTCAAAAATATACATTGTTGAACTTAGTCATTTTTTTGGTGATTTAGCAAGTTTGTCCGCGCAGCTCCTCCTACATTTTTTATGCTAGGAAGTTTTTATTTTGCAGATCTTTTGTACTTATATTGAAGATATGCATGTGGGAAGGATTTTGATTTTGATGCATTTTTGGAAAAATACACATTGATGAACTTAGTCATTTATGGGGTGAATTATTAATAGAGGGTACACAGTTGTCCGCACAACTCCTCTTACAGTTTTGATGCTAGGAAGCTTTTATTTTGCAGTTCATTTCTGCCTATAATTGAAGATGTGCATGTAGTATGTATTTTGATTTCGGTTCTTCTTTTTTTCAAAACTATACATTGTTAAACTTTTATTTTTTTTGTTGGTGATTTAGTAATAGAGGGTACATTGTTTATCTGTGCAACCTAGAATAACATGTGTTTAGTGGGGGCATCATATGTGTCTTACAGACACAAATATTACTAAAAAATCCCAATTTGATTCAACCTTGCGCGGGGGGCATGTCATCCTCTAGTTTGTCAATTAAAATTCAGTTAATGACTTGTCAAGTAGGAACAATTAAATGTGTATACTTCAATTTCATAAATATTTTGTTTTTACGTGGTATATAATTATTTCAATAGATCAAGAATCCAGTCACTCCGTCTCACTGGTATTTCAGGCGATCGTTTGTGCCTTGAATTACACAAGAGTTCCTATCTCGCAAGTCCCGTATTATACTCAAAGAGACAAATCTACGAATTGAAATATATTTATTTATAGATATGTCTTTTTTATCGTGCTAGCTTTTATATCATTGTGCTAAATAACTACCAAATTTACTGTTAATTTTAGTTTCTGTATATAGACAACTAATGTCTCTTCGGTGCAGTTCATATCACAAAATTTGGAAGACCATAAATCGAATCTGACAGAAAAAAACTAACCAAACAGGTCTAAATGAAAACTCAAAATCAGCTAAGATCAGAGCTATGCACGAGGGAGTTTTTAAGCAAAGTTTTCTAAATGTTTCAAAATAAAATTGGTTTTCGGGTAAGCACCAGTCACCAAATTTATAACTTCTGAAAATGTACTAAGTATATAAATTGAATCTGTTCTAAACATTGAACTAAAAATAAAAATATGATAAAAATTGAACTATCTTCGCTAACCAAGGGTTACGCGAAGAAAGACGGTTACGTAATCTATCGCTAGAGAAGATGATGTTTGCATTGAAAATACCTATTGCAATCACGTGAATAAATAGATATTACCTGCGCAAAGTGAAATATACAGAAGATCCTTACATCATGCAGACTTTGATTTACCCTAAATCGAGCATTGTGTTCCAGGATTTAAGATTCCACCTGGACTAAAAATAAATAGCTGCCTGGGTTGCCGTATTCATAGACAGACGCTACATGATGAAGGGTTTCAGTTACTTGTGCATCGTCAGATAAACTATCTGTACTTTTACTCTTAATGCCATCCTAAATTAATTCTAAGTTTAACGTCATCCATGCGCGTAGGTTTTTGAAAATTCTTGAAAATAAAAAACAAGCAAATTTTCGGGTTGAGGTTGCGATCCGTCACTGACTGAGCAGTCGGGTCTGGAACAAATGAATGTCTTGCAAAAGGAAGTGTAATGAAACGTTTTATTTGTGTCAAGAATTTAAAATAAAATTGTGAAATCTGTACTGAACTAAAATTTGTAAAAGATGATTGCAAATGTTATGTTTAAAATTTTTGTTTGTTTTTATTTCTTCCTCCCTCCCTCGTAGCTTTTGGGGTCTTACGTTGATGTTAAACATAGAATTAATTTAGGACGGCCTAATTAATGAAGAAAAGATAACAGGAAATACTTACAATGACCGAACATTACAATCACATGCCACAATCCACCAGGGAACTGCATCAGAAAAACAATAAAAAGGAACTGTTGATTGAAGGCTGATATATATATAGCTAGTCTTAGAGATTTCATTGCCTGCTATATAGCTAAATCTCAATCTTCGTTAAGTCTTAGATATGCAACTGTCTTTTAAATTCATGTGGTTAAGTCTCAAATATGTCGTATGTTGATAAATAGTAAATACCTATATTTACTGACTATGAGGAGAAGTTTATGGTTTCCCGAAACACAACTATTTCCCGACGCGAAGCGGAGGGAAATAGTTGGTGTCGAGGGAAACCATAAACTTGCCATTGTTCGAATATAGCCAGTAAATAGGTGATTTATTGTACCAAAATCGCACATCAAAGATTGTTCTATTTAATGACCAGTAAATAGTTCACCGTCCTATTTAATGACCAGTAAATAGTTCATCACCAGTCAATAGTCATTGAAACTATTGACCGGCAAAAAGTCCAAAAGTCCGTTTGTCAAAAAATAGTAAAATTATCAAGTAAACAATTTATATAGAGCATACATACTGAGGTATAATAATTTAGAATAGGAGATGCAATGGTCTTTTAAGTAGTTAAATCTCAAATTTGCTATTTCCTTATCAATAGTTTGGACTTAGTGCTGCCATTGTCCGATAAACAGTTTAGTCCTAGTTATTCCATTGTTTGAGAAATATAATTGTCAAATTTCCGATCAACAACTCAGTCATAGAGATGTCATTGTCTGATGAATAGTTAAGTCTTGGTATGCCATTGTCTCATAAATAGTTTAGTCTTAGAAATGTCATTGTCTGTCTTGGATATGAAATTCCTGATAAACAATTCAGTCATAGAGATGTCATTGTCTGATGAATAGTTTAAGTCTTGGATATGAATTTCCTTCAGTCTAAGATATTTCATTGTCTAATGAATAGTTTAGTGTCATTGATGCCATTGTCTTATGTATAGTTTAGTGTTCGGATGCTATTGTCAGATAAATGGTTTAGTTTCAGAGTAAACTGTTGATCTTTTACTGCAATACTGTGGTACATGCATTGGGTCAATATAATAGAAGATCTGAAAAAGAAATCCGTTTTGTTATAGAAAGGTAAATTAATAAAGTTTTGCTAATTATGAAGATTTCTAATAACACTTGCAAAATATGGTTTCTAATAACTTTGACTTTTTTAAATTACAATTGACTTCATCGAAGAGTTATTTGACACATTTTCCAAATGATATAGGTTTAAAGGGTGGATTACTAAATTTACGTTTAAAGACTAATTAATATACTCGGATTTCCCACTTTGTGTAATCTGTTTAAAATACTCTTAATTTAATTAATTTAGACGAAATGAACAATTTAATTTACTGTTGACCATCGCCGAAAAAAAAATCTTCGGAGGGACACCAGATGATATGCATGATATTTGTTATATACGTCGGGGAGAATTCTTTAATTATTGGCAATATACCCCAAAAACAAGGCCAAAAGTATCCGCTTCAGACAATAGACGTAATTTATTCTGTAATCACGAAAGAGTTTTTTTAATGTTCATATTATTTATTACTTACTTTTTGTAGAAATTGTTGCAATAAATTTAAATACTGATTTTCTGTCACATATCCTGATGTCGATGTCTTCTATTTATAATAGTCTACGTAATGTTAGAAGAAATTGAACAAGCTCTAACTACAATTTCCTGGCGCCTTGATTGGTTCCGCGGGCTCCATCTACAGAGTTGACAAGGTGCGTCCCAAAGTTATGGTTAGGGGAATACTGTGTGTATATAGAGAAGTAAGGGCGTAATACAGAATAAACAAGAAAATGATATGGAGTAAATGTACACTACACAAAGTCTCTCTACAAATACATGGTAGAACCAAGCGTGAAAGAAACAACACTTTAATTGTTGTTTTCGTCTTGAAATTACGATGAGGCTTTCAACAAAGACCTGTGCTCATGCCTCATGGAAAGTTCAAAATGGCCCATAGCACCGGTTTTATCGGAATTCTTTGCAAAATATCGAACAACGCTACTTCCATATCTTTTAACTCATGGATACTGAGAGCCTGACCGCGAATCACATCAGAAAAATTGTGTTGAGAAACGCAACACCTTATGCAGTTTAAAGATTTGCTTTTATGTTTCAACAAAAAGCAGTCACTTAATGTGTTAAAGGATTAAATTTATGCCCATAATTATTTCTCTCCCTTTCCAGGGGCAATTAACATTTTGCTCTGATTATCCATTCTATCTTTGTTTTTTTCTTTCAATCTTTTGAATTCATTTTTCTTGATCTCATCCTGATATAGCTGTATGATTACCCACTTAACGTAAAACTCTTACTAATCAATCAAACTACAATTTTGCTGTAATCTCAAAATTGATTTTGATATTTGAGTTGACATTTACATCCGGCATCTGAATCGGTTTCACGGGCTCCGGCTACAGAGCTACCGGGCGCGTCCCCATTTGGTGGACAAGGGATGGCCGGCTGTCTTTGCTGGGTAGTCAGTTCATATTACGTAACCATTTTAGCCAAACTGTGTTCGGAAATGCTACGTTCCATGTAGTATAAAAACCCCTTTTATTTTTCTCTGAGGAGAGCAGATGCTCTGGGTGTTGAATAGATGGCTAAATTTCCTGCCCCTGTCCATTCCTACCCTTTTCTATTGGCAATCAAAACTCATTGCCCCGTTTGTCTCTTCCACCTTAGTTTTTTCTTCTTTTATTTACTTTTTATTTGACGAACTTGTTCTCGTCCTGGTATAGCTGAACTATTGCTCATTTGACGTTAAACTCTAGTTATTCAATCAATCAATCTGTTCTATTACACTATTTATTCATACAAAAATTTGGATAATAGCATAAGATGAAAATCTGCCTACAAAATAAGCAAATCATAGTATAAATCAAAGTAAAAAAAATGCAGACATGTATGTTTTATAACTATACGACACTTTTAGAACACATTTAAGTAATGAAAATCGTCATTTTGAGGGTTGTTAATTTCTCTGAAGTGTTTCATTTAGTGTGCTTTGAATAACTGAAGGAGATGTTTATTTCAATTCAATGAAATTTCAATTAATTTTTAGCTCACCTGGCCAAAGGCCACGTGAGCTTTTGCCATCACTTGGCGTCCGTCGTCGTCGTCCGTCCGTAAACTTTTCACATTTTTGCTATCTCCTCAGAAACCACTGGACCAATTTGAACCAAACTTTACAGGAATGATGTATGGAAGGTCCTTTACTAAGTTTGCCGAAATTTTTCCGATCCGCCAAAAAACATGGCCGCCAGCGCTGAACTTAGATTTAACATTGGACCCTATGGGAAAAAGCATATATTTGCTATCTCCTCTGAAGCTACTGAAGCAAATTGAACCAAACTTTACAGGAATGATGTATGGAAGGTCCTTTACTTAGTTTGCCGAAATTTTTTGGATCCGTGAAAAAACATGGCCGCCAGCGCAGAACATAGTTTAACATGGGACCCTATGGGAAAAGCAAATATTTGCTATCTCCTCTGAAGTTACTGAAGCAAATGGAACCAAACTTTACAGGAATGATGTATGGAAGGTCCTTTACTTAGTTTGCCGAAATTTTTCCGTTCCACCAAAAAACATGGCTGCCAGCGCTGAACTTAGGTTTAACATTGGACCCTATAGGAAAAGCATATATTTGCTATCTCCTCTGAAGCTACTGAAGCAAATTGAACCAAACTTTACAGGAATGATGTATGGAAGGTCCTTTACTTCGTTTGCTGAAATTTTTTGGATCCACGAAAAAACATGGCCGCCAGCGCAGAACATAGTTTAACATGGGACCCTATGGGAAAAGCAAATATTTGCTATCTCCTCTGAAGTTACTGAAGCAAAT
>MJUU01005113.1:120194-130526 GCA_002080025.1 Modiolus philippinarum
CATTGGACCCTATGGGAATTGCTATCTCCTCTGAAGCTACTGAAGCAAATTGAACCAAACTTTACAGGAATGATGTATGGAAGGTCCTTTACTTCGTTTGCTGAAATTTTTTGGATCCACGAAAAAACATGGCCGCCAGCGCAGAACATAGTTTAACATGGGACCCTATGGGAAAAGCAAATATTTGCTATCTCCTCTGAAGTTACTGAAGCAAATGGAACCAAACTTTACAGGAATGATGTATGGAAGGTCTCTTATGTAGATTGCCGAAATTTTTCCGATTCCCTTAAAAACATGGCTACCAGCGCAGAACATAGTCTAACATCTATTTGCTATCTCTTCTGACGCTACTGAAGCAAATTCAACCAATCTTTACAGTAATTATGTATGGAAGGTACTTGTATCTGACAAAAAAGATGGCCTCCAGTGCAGAATATAGTTTAACATTGGTGCCAGGAATGAGATAACCATCTTTATAGTCATCATTTCTGAAATGTATAGAATGTCCTTTGCAAAAATTATTCATTTCAATAGGATCAGACAAAAAAACATGGGTGCTAATGAAGAACATAGCTAAACCTTTGACCCCATTGGTAAGAAAACATCTTTTTTAGTCATGTTAGTCGTAAAATCATTTTGCCAGGTAAGCGATACAGGCTCAGTCTCTGAGCCTCTAGTTCATGATTATTACTGCGCGATATTTACAGCGTATAGACACAAGAGACTATATAGAAAGGTATTGAAGACAAAAACAACCAAGTAAAACAAGGTATATATCATTTTATATCAAATCGGCAATTATGATAGGAAACATGAATATTTCTGTAAAAACATTTCTCCTGGTCGGGTTGAAGGATTATCAATAGAATTTTTCTATCTCAAAATTGTTCGGGATATCCTATCGACTTACACAACATAATATATGTGAAAAACAACATTAATTTGACACTTGACCCGACAAAACTTTGAATACTTTCAAGACGGTCCCTAGCAAGGTCTGAATCAATATTGTCCATACAGATATTCTTTATGTCACAGTTTTATGGGTACTTTGGTCCGACGATATCACAATTTTAAGTCATACACTGTCCCAGAACAACGGATTAATATTTAGGTTTACTTTTATAATAAGTAGTTAAATTAAAATGATAAAAACGAATACAGATGTACAAAATTTTAAGATGGGCTGGTTTTGTGGTACCAATGTCTCTTATTTGACTTGACCTTTTTAGTTTAACAATATAAGGATATGGGGTAAATCCATATGAGATGTCTTAATATCATTCTTTTTTTTATGTCTAAATATCATTCGATAGATTCTTTTGATCAACTGAAAATAATTGCTTAATATTTTTAATATATGTATTCCAAAAATAAAGCAGTTTTCGTTGTCAGAAGTACACATAAAAATCATGTATTTGGTCGCATAAATATGTATTTGAATACCGTGTGTATCCCTTCATTAATAATACGAAAAAGTTTGTCTTTGCAGACGTACTGAACAATCTGATTTAAAAAAAAATATTAAAAACAAACCAAACAATAATCAGGTTGTCTTACTTTCAATTTTGACTCTTTTCACTAACTTCGTCATAGGATTTCAAATAAAACAACTTAAAGAATCCTAGTTCACGAAGACAAAAGTGGCATTTCTTTCACCTACAAGTTGTCTTACTTTCAATTTTGACCCTTTTCGCTAAATTCGTCATAGGATTTCTAATAAAACAACTTAAGGTATCTTAGTTCACGAAGACAAAATTTCCATGTCTTTCACCTTTAAGTTGTGTTACTTCAGTGGTTTTTTGTTACATATTAAATTGTGTTGTTTTTTCTTATTTATTTTATTTGTTTATTATCTTTTTTCATATTACATAGTACACTTGGTTCTTTTTCAAATATGACAGAAGAAAACCTATGGTTACCCCCGACCAGGGTGGCTATAATTGTAAATAGTTATTCTCATTTATAAACTATACACTTCAGTAGCACATGCACACTCAACAAAGCAATTGCAACAACTTTTAAGGTCACATTGGTCTATGCACATTTCAATTACATCAAACACATTTCTTAATATAATAATAATACACAAATGCAAAAACATATTTAAATGAAAGGCTATTATTCTTACTTCAAATGCATGTAAAACATAAGCATTAAATTAGGATTCAAGGATTCAGAACCAAGCTTAAAAAATGTAAATATGTCTCCCACAATGAAAGGCAGTTCAAAGTTAGTTTCCCTCAACGAAAGGCAGTGCAAAGTTAGTTATAGTCATAGTTAATTATACAACTTGATTTTCATAAGCTTTATTCTTTACCGTTATTAATTATTACTCATATTTTCTATGATACAAAAAATCATATTTGTAGTATTCAATGTTGTAGTATATTCATAATTCAAATCAATTACAACATTATTATGTGTTCTGTCTAACAAATGGTCGTGGTTCCTCAGTGTGACAGGAGTTTCCAGAAATACTCGTCGCAAAATGAAAATGGTTATAGTCTGTCACTCGACAAAACATAGCCTGAATGGCACAAACAATATGAATGATTTTTAAACGCAGGAGAACATGATTCATTCTATCTTCATGATTCTAAATAATATATTCAATTAAACATTTTATCATCTCTTATCTGCACATCTGCAGAAGCTAGATTGGACTTAAGTTTGACCCCGCATCCATGGATGTTGAGAAACATGGATCTAGCGTTGTTCGGCATCTAACAAAGGAATTCCGCTTTTGGCTATCCTGACTGTTGATGCGGTATGAGTGTTTGATCATTGTTAAAGACATTATGGTGACTTCAAGATGAAGAACATAAATAAATTTCTTAATTTTACCATGTATTTGTAGAGATTTTGTCCCATCCCTTATTTTTGAGTTTGATTTTGTTTTTGACGGTCATTAAGAGGAACAACTTCACAAGATGAAATTGGTGTTCATTCTGGTAAATTGTATAACACCTAAACATTGTGTGTTTAAAGTTGTACAAGATGAATGCGTAGCAAATATTCCCTGAATTACCCACCAGTTTGCATTTACTGTCATTTGTCATTGCAGTAAAATAAACTGTATCAATATTGAAACGTCGCAATTGATATCATTGATTTCAAATAACACCACATGCCTCAAGTAACTTGAAACGAATAAGTTATGGAGTGCATTTTTATACGGATGTATCAATATTTTGGTCAATTGCACATGGCGTTTAGTTCATTTAAACATCTTCCTCTTTATCTAAAATGTACAAATTATTGCTACGGTCAACCAAATTGCAAAACTTTCACTATATCAAAGTCAACAACCCAAGCTAATATTTTGTTTTTTGCTTACCACCGTAAAAATACTACAGTGTATACGAATCAAACAGAGAAGGTGACAATTGTGATACCCGGTATATATATTTTTTTCTTACTTTGATTGACGTTTCCAGGCCACATCCATTTCACACCCACAATAGATATACCACGCCCCTGATGTTTGTCACCAGTTACTTCTGCCACGTCATTCATATATAATAAAACAATTATGGCACTTTTATACTTGATCAATATGGGTTTAACGGAGTGCAAAAGATAATATTGAACTTGGGTAAACCCTCATTCAATATTACTTTATTGCTCCGTTAAACCCCATATTGATCTCGTGGAAGTGCCATAATTTTATAAGATCACATTTAATCACAAATCAATAAAACTTTCACCCACATTTTGACTGTCATGTTTTAAAATTTTATATCCGTTTAGTTGATCCAATTATGTGATAAATAGTTTAGTCAAAGAGATTTTGACTGTTTGTCTGTTATATTGCTCAATTTCAATTTTATTGATAAACAGTTAAGTCTGAGAGATACGTTATCTGGTAAATAGTTGCATATAGGTCGAACGTATGATTTCTGTCAATTTGCGCCCCAAGACTTGCAAACTGTGCCTTAATACTTGCAATCTGCGCCCGGGCGCATACTGCAATAATTCAAGATGGGAGCGCAGATTGTATAAATCCGTGCAATCTGCGGAGGGCGCCGATTGACAAGATTTTCACGTCGTACCTACCTCATAGTTGATACTTATTGACTGATTATGAGGGAATAACAAGTTTGTTGTCTCCGAGACCTAGACAATTGACCGAGGCGTAGCCGGGGTCAATAGCGAGGGTCAAGGGGACAACAAATTTGCTATTCACAAATAAACAGAAAAAAAGGAAACGGGGAATGTGTCAAAGAGACAACGACCCAAAGGGGAGTAATAACAACTCAAAGCCACCATAAGATCTTCAATGAGCGGTGAGGAAACCCCACACCCAACGGCAGGTCGGAGACGGCCCCTAAATAAAGAGTAATCAAGTAATCATCCTATACTCCTATAGACATAAAGTAAACTAACTAGAAAACAGACAAGACACACAAAGGTTTAATAAATTTCATGACTTAGGACAGGCGCAAACCTGCTGTGGCGGGGTTAAACTAGTTTATTGCCCAAACCTCCCCCCTATAGCCAATGTGATAAATAAAAAAAACAGTCTATTAGTGTTTTATTACACCCAAAGCACAAGGTTACAACTTTTAAATCATCTTGAAACAATAATTCTCTCATTTCTAGTTTTTTTCTAAATTTTGTATTCTCATTAAAACATTAACAATTACATCTATTTTCATCAACAGAATTTATTCTGCTGAGTGAATTGTGTTCTGTAATTTACATAGATAGTTTAGAGTTGTCACTTGGAAACAAAGATGTCATATTATTCTGAATTATCATCAGACTTTTCATCCAATAGGAAAGCAAGAAAGAAGTCCAGGGAAAATATTCACACTGGCAGTCAATAGTCTGAGAAAAAATAGTTGCAAAATTGGAAAGTTTAAAAATAGTAATTTTATTTTAAATTTTAGTAGTTATGTTCATATGCTGAGGTATAATAATCTCAAATAGTTTGGTCTTAGTGATGCCATTTTCCGATAAATAGTTTACTCATAGTGATTCCATTGTCTGATAAATAGCCAAGTCTTAGAAATATCGTTGTCTAATTAATAGTTTAGTCTTGGATATGAAATTTCCGATAAACAATTCAGTCATAGAGATGTCATTGTATGATGAATAGTTTAGTCTTAGTATACCATTGTCTGATAAATAGTTTAGTGTTAGAAATGTCATTGTCTGATAAATAGTTCAGTCTTAGAAATATCATTGTCTGATAAATAGTTTAGTCTTGGATATGAATTTTCTTCAGTCTTAGAGATGTCATTGTCTGATGAAAAGTTGAGTCTGAGTATGCCATTGTCTGATGAATAGTTCAGTGTCATTGATGCAAATGTCTGATGGATAGTTTAGTGTTAGAGATGCTGATTTAATATCACGGTTGATCTTTTACTGCAATACTGTGGTATGTGCATTGGGTCAATATAATAGAAAATTTGAAAAAGAAATCCCTTTTGTTATAGATAGGTAAGTTAATAGAGTTTTGCTAATTATGAAGATTTCTAATAAGACTTGCAAAATATGGTTTCTAATAACTTTGACTTTTTTAAATTACAGTTGACTTCATCGAGGAGTTATTTGACACATTTTCCAAATGATATAGGTTTAAAGGGTGGATTACTTAATTTACGTTTAAAGACTAATTACTATACTCTGATTTCCATCTTTGTGTAATCTGTTTAAAATACTCTTTATTGAGTTAATTTAAACGAAAGAACAATTCAATTTACTGTGGACCATCGCCGAAAAATAACAAAACCTTCGGAGGGACACCAGATGATATGCATGATATTTGGTAAATACGTCGGGGAGAATTCTTTGATTATTGACAATATACACCAAAAACAAGACCTAAAGTGTCCACTTCAGACAATGTAAGTATTGTATTCTGTAATCACGAAAGAATTTTTTTAGCCCACCTGGCTAATGCCAGGGTGAGCTTTTGCCATCACTTTGCGTCCGTCGTCCGTCCGTCCGGCGTAAACTTTTCATTCAAAGATCTTCTCCTCTGAAACTACTGGTCCAATTGGCACCAAACTTGGCCACAATAGTCCTTGGGTGGTCCCCTACCAAAAAGATGTTTTTCAGGTCCGCGTGATAACCAAGATGGCCGCCAGCGGGAAATATAGTTTTTACATTGAACTCTATGGGAAAACACATTCAAAGATCTTCTCTGAAACTACTGAGCCAATTGGCAACACTAGTCCTTTGGTGGTCCCTTACAAAAAAGTGTTTTTCAGGTCCACGCAATATCCAAGATGGCCGCCAGCTGGAATCATAGTTTTAACATTGGACCCTATGGGAAAACACATTCAAAGATCTTCCCTGAAACTACTGAGTTAATTGGCACCAAACTTTGCAACAATAGTCCTTTGGTGGTCCCTTACGAAAAAGGTGTTTTTTAGTTCCGCGTGATATCCAAAATGGCCGCCAGCGGGAAACATAGTTTTAAGATTGGACCCTATGGGGAAACACATTCAGAGATCTTCTTCTCTGAAACTACTGAACCAGTTAGCACAAGACTTGGCCACAATAGTCCTTTGGTGGTCTTTTACAAAAAAGGTGTTTTTCAGGTCTGAGTGATATCCAAAATGGCTGCCAGCGGCAAGCATAGTTTATACATTGGACCATTTGGTAAAACAAATTCAAAGATCTTCTTCTCTGAAACTATTAAGCCAATTGGCACCAATCTTGTGCACAATAGGCCTTTGTTATTCCACTACAAAAAAGGTGTTTTTCAGGTCCGTGCGATATCCAAGATGGCTGCCAGCGGGAAACATAGTTTTAACATTGAACCATGTGGGAAAACACATTCAAAGATCTTCTCTGAAACTACTTAGCCAATTGGCACCAAACTTTGCAACAATAGTCCTTTGGTGGTCCCTTACAAGAAAGGTATTTTTCAGGTCCACGTGATATCCAAGATGGCCGCCAGCGGGAAACATGGTTTTTACATTGGACCCTATGGGAAAACACATTCAAAGATCTTCTTCTCTGAAACTATTAAGCAAATTGGAACCAAACTTGGCCACAATAATCCTTTGATGGTTCCTTACTTAAAAGATGTATTTCAGGATTGTGTTATATTCAACATGGCCGCCATTTGGGAACATAGTTGGACCCTATGAGAAAAGAATTTTAAAGATCTTCACCTCTTACACTACTGGGCCATTTGGCACCAAACTTGGCCACAATAGTCCTTGGGTTGTCCCTTGCAAAAAAAAGTTTTTCAGTTCAACGCGATATTCAAGATGACTGTCAGCGGGAAACATAGTTTTAACATTACAACCTATGGGAAAACACGCTCAAAAATCTTATTCTCTGAAACTGCGTAGCCAATTGGTACCAAACTTGGAAACAATAGTCCTTGAGCGGTCCCTTACAAAAAAGGTGTTTTTCATTCTAAACTGAATCAACTGAGCCAATGGAACCAAACTTGGTCAAAATAGTCTTTATGTGGACCCCTGAAAAGAATTTTTTTTTCCAGGTTCCAACTCCCACTTTATCCAAGATGGCTGCCAGCAGGGAACATAGTTTAACATTGGACCCCATGGGGAACACTAACAGTGGTCTTCTCCCCATAAACTAAATGGGCATATTGGACCTATAGTTTAATTATATATATGTATATTGGCTCTTTAACATAAAATGTCTATGTTAATCAAGGACCAGGTGAGCGATACAGGCTCTTGAGAGCCTCTTGTTAATGTTCATGTTATATTTTACTTCTTTTTGTAGAAATTGTTGCAATAAATTTAAATACTGATTTTCTGACAAATATCCTGATGTCGATGTCTTCTATTCATAATAGTCTATGTAACGTACAAAGAAATTGAGCAAGCTAAAACTACAATATCCTGACGCCTTGATTGGTTCCGCGGGCTCCATCTACAGAGTTGACATGGTGCGTCCCAAGGTTATGGTTAGGGGAATATTGTGTTAGGTAGAGAAGTAAGGTCGTAATACAGAATAAACAAGAAAAGGATATGGAGTAAATGTGCACTACACAAAGTCTCTACAAATACATGGTATAACCATGAAAAGAAACAAAGCTTTTATTGTTTTCATCTTGAAATTACGATAAGGCCTTTAACAAAGATCTTTGCTAATACCTAATGGAAAGTTCAAAATGGCCCGTAGCACCGGTTTTATCGGAATTCTTTGCAAAATATCGAAAAACGCTACTTCCATATCTTTTATCCCTTGGATACTGAGAGCCTGACCGCGAATCACATCAGAAAAGTTGTGTTGAGAAACGCAACGCATTATAAAGTTTAAAGATTTGCTTTATATGTTTCAACAAAATGCATTCACTTAATGTGGTTTAAAGGATTAATTTTATGCCCATAATTATTTCTCACCCTTTCCAGGAGCAGTAAAACTTTTGCTCTGGTTTTCCATTCTATCTTTGTTTTCTTCTTTCAATCTTTTGAATTCATTAACTTGATCTCATCCTGATATATCTGTATGATTACTCTTTGAACGTAAACTCTTACTAATCAATCAAACTACAATTTTGCTGTTATCTCAAAATTTCTTATTTTGATATTTGAGTTGACATTTACACTCGGCACCTGAATCGGTTTCACGGGCTTCGGCTACAGAGCTAGCGGGCGCGACCCCATTTGGTGGACAAGGGATGGCCGGCTGTCTTTGTGGGGTAGTCAGGTCATATTACGGAAAGCATTTTAGCCAAACTGTGTTCGGAAATGCTACGCTCAATGCAGTATAAAACCCCTTTTATTTTTCTTCGAGCAGATGCTCTGGGTGTTGAATAGAAGGCTGAATTTCCTGCCGCTGCCCATTTCTACCCTTTTTTAATCAAAACTCATTGCCCCGTTTGTCCCTTCCACCTTAGTTTTTATCTTCTTTTGTTTACTTTTTATTTGATGAACTTGTTCTCGTCCTGCTATAGCTGAAATATTGCTCATTTGACGTTAAACTCTAATTATTCAATTAATCAATCTTTTCTATTACACTATTTATTGATACAAAAATTTGTATTATAACATAAGATGAAAATTTGCCTACAAAATAAGCAAATCATAGTATATTTAAAAGTTAAAAAATGCAGAAAGGTATGTTTTATAACTATATGACACTTTTAAAACGCATTTAAGTAATGAAAATCGTTATTTTGAGGGTTGTTAATTTCTCTGAAGTGTTTCATTTAGTGTGCTTTACTGAAGTAGATGTTTATTTCAATTCAATGAAATTGCAATTAATTTTTCACGATCATTACTGCGCGATATTTACAGCGTATAGACACAAGAGACTATATAGAAACGTATTGTAGGCTAAAAACAATCAAGTCAAACAAGGTATATATCATTTTATATCAGATCGGAAATTGTGACAGGAAACTGGAATATTTTTGCAATGTATTCAGCATTTGTCCTGGTCGGGTTGAACGATTATCTATAGAATTTTTCATCTCAAAATTGTACCGTATATCATATTGGCTTAAGAACATAATATACACAAAAACAACATTATCTTGACATTTGGCCCCGGCCATAACTTTTAACATGTTAAAGACGGTACCTAGCAAAGTCTGAATCAATATTTTCCATATAGATATTTTTATGTCACAGTTTTATGGGTACGTTGGACCGACGATATCACAATTTCAAGCCATACACTGTCCCACAACAACGGATTAATTTTAAATAACCAAACAAGTCTAATTGCTTCCATTAAAGTAGTTAAATTAAAATGATAAAACCGAATACAGATGTACAAAATTTTAAGATGGGCTGGTTTCGTGGTATCAGTGTTTCTTATTTGACTTGAACTTTTTAGATTAACAATAAAAGGATATGGAATAAATGTATGTGAGATGTCTTAATATCATTCTTTTTAGATGTCTTAATATCATTCGATGGATTGTTTTTATAAACTGGCAATAATGGCATTATATATTCCAAAAATAAATAGAAAAAAGAAGGGAAACGGGGAATGTGTCAAAGAGACAACGACCAAAGGGGGTAATAACAACTCAAAGCCACCATAAGATCTTCAATGAACGGTGAGAAAACCCCATTTTTAGCATAATGATTTCATGCATATACCGGAATACATAACCCGTGTCCATGCAATACAGATTTTAGAAATTAAGAATGTGTTTAGTTAAAATGCAAAGACCCTATAAAACAATCAATGTTTAACACATACTTATATGACACTTTATTTTAACCAAGCTGGCTCATAAGAATTTTTGCATAATCTCCTAGAAATAATTTTTACATATACTTTTTGTTTCAGAAAAATCCAATCTTGCAACCATGTGCAATCTGACATATACTTTCTGTTGCACAATGCTATGCCTTTCAGGTATAGATAACATGACCA